>MU968317.1:13066898-13366714 GCA_034641835.2 Pinus albicaulis
TGGATCCCAAATCAGGACGACCAGCTTGATTTTTCATTATATTCCTTTTAGTGTTACAACACATATATATACATGTTGAAGCATACATAAACTGATCAATCGCCCTGGATTAGAACGTAACCGTGGTTCCCTTGAGGATCTACAAAATGCAGGTGAAAACCATCGTACCCCAAAACAATGTGCAAAATCATGCACAAAACATGGGTGGGTCCACATGGTGGTGCTTTGCAAACAGAGTTTCGTCAAGGCACGCCCCTTCCGGACCCTAACGATGGGGGGCACACTACCCTTGTGACCCCCTATTTATGCTCGGCCCCTTGTTGTCCCTCGGCGTGTGGGGCTTGTATTTGCAAGAATATAACACATACCCGACATTCTCCCACTTGTTGTTTTATTTCCACAGGGGGCCACAGGAGAGCTTAGTCATTGGGCCAATTCTTCAACACCCATTGTTTCTCTACACCAAGAGAACGTATGAGTGCTCACAAACTTCGTTAATGCATCTGCAACATTCTTCAAAGTGTCCACCTTTACCAGCAACACCCTTTTAGCCTCAACCATATCTCTAACAAAGTGATATTGAACATGAATGTGCTTTGTATTTGAATGGTAAGCAGGGTTCTTAGCCAAGAAAATTGCACTTTGGCTATCAAATTCTATCCTTATAGCTTGTTATACCAACCCCATAATTGAACACAATATCTACAACCAAACTGCTTCCTTGCTTGCATGAGTGGCTGCTATGTATTCTGCCTCTGTAGTTGAAAGAGCCACTATAGACTGTCTTTTACTCATCCAAATGACTGCGCCTCCAAATAGGTTAAACACATACCCACTTGTAGATCTTCTTTGGTCGAGATCTCCAGCCCAGTTTGCATCAACAAAACCACGAATTTCCAACATTATTTTCAATCCTGGTCTTCCCTAGTAGCACAATCCATAGTCACTAGTGCCACATAAATATCTGAAAACCCGCTTCACTGCTTTCCAATGCTCCTTCCCTGGGTTTGACATAAACCTGCTCAATAATCCCACTGCATGTGCAATGTCTGGTCTAGTACAAACCATTGCACACATCAGACTACCCACTACACTTTCATATGGAACATGGAACATATCCTCCTCTTCTTGTTGTGTCTTGGGACGCTCTTCAACAAATAGTTTTACACCTACATGAATAGGAACCTTCACCGGTTTACTATCTTGCATATTGAACCTCTGCAATATTGTCTCGACATACTTCCTCTGGTTTAACCAAAGCTTCCGCTTTGCCTGATATCTCTTAATTTCCATGCCCAAAATATAGTTTTCAGCACCAAGATCCTTCATGTCAAATTTGGAGAACAATTGGGTCTTCAAATCTTAGATAATTTCTTTGTCATTTCCAATCAGAAGCATATCATCCACATACAAGAGAAAATAAATAACACGATAACCAATTAATTTAAAATAAACACAGTGATCCTATTTTCTTCTGGTGAAGACAATTCCCTGTATATAGATATCAAATTTCTAATACCATATCCTTGGTGACTGTTTTAACCCATACAGATAAATTTTTAACCCGAATACCAGTTATTTCTTACCCTTCACCATAAAGCCTTAAAGTTTCTTTATGTATATCTCCTCTTACAAATCCACGTGAAGAAATTTTGTCTTCACATCCATCTGTTCTACCTCAAAATCAAATGCAACAGCAACAAATAAAGTAATCTAATAGGAGTAACCTTGGAAACAGGAGAAAAAATATCACCAAAATCAATTCTCGACACTTGGGAATAACCTTTTGCTACCAACCGATCTTTGTATTTCTCCACCTTCCCTTCTGCATTCATCTTCTTCTTAAACACCCATTTGTTCCCAATGGGCTTCATCGGTAGCAGCTCCCACCAGATCCCATGCCTCATTTTTGTGCGAGGATGCCATCTCATCAACCATGGCCTCCTTCTAGAGTTTTCCATCCTCTGAATCTACTGCCTCCCTGACAGTTCTGGGACCATCATCAGTTATAGTTAAGGAAAAACCTGAACAGAAGGCAGATGGACTGTACCTTTCTGGTTGCCTTCTTTCCCGAACTGATATTCTCAAAGCTAGAGTTTGTGGCTCTTCCTCTTCTGAATATTCTTTTGCTGTAGAGTCTGATTCATACTCCTTTAGCTCAAACTCTATCTTCTCAGGTTCCTTTGGTATGATTTCATGTTTAAAAACATCTTTCACCTCTCTAAACACCACATCTTGGCTGTACACAACCTTCCTTGTTTCTGGGTTCCAAAGTCTGTAACCTTTTAAGCCATCCTTATACCCAATAAAGATGCACCTTTCATATTTATTATCCAACTTGGTCCTTTTCTCCTTTGGAACATGTACATATGCATCACATCCAAAAACCCTTAGATGGGAAAGAGAGGGCTTCTTAGGTCCAACCTTATGCTGAGTCTTATCCTCATAGCAATGGGTAGAAGGTGATACGGTAACTAAGTAACATGCGGTCTCCAACGCATACGCCTGAGAATTCTGTCCCTAACCGATACCATGAGCACATGTTTCTTTCGTTTTCCATGATCCTTCTGTTAGTTATTTACCTCTCAATTTCTTTGAGGTGTGTATGGAGTAGTCTTAAGTCATGCTATACCACTTCTTAAGATCTCTTCGAATTCCTTCTTGCAGAACTCCCCACCATTATCTGTCCTCGGTACCTTTATCTTCTTCTCTGTCTGGTTTTCCACCAGAGCCTTAAATTCTTTAAATCTGTCAAAGAATTCAGATTTCTTCCTCAAGAAATATATCCATGTAGTCCTTGAGAAGTCATCTATGAATGAAACATAGTACACAAACTTACCCAGTGATGGAACCGACACAGGTCCAAACACATCACTGTGCACAAGTACTAATATCTTGTTCGTCCTCTTAGCACCAGAAGGAAAAATCACCCGATTCTGCTTCCCATATACACAATGTTCACAGAAATTGAAATCTAGAGAGCTATTAGACATAACTTCTACCATACCATTTCCATGCAATATCCAAAAGCCCTTCTCTCCAATATGTCCCAGCCTTTGATGCCATAACATGGTATTTTCTCTAGAGACCGCTAGGCTTTCCGCTCACTTTCGGAAACCATAGGCACATTGCACCCCTTGATAGTGCTACCTTGTAGCTTATCTGAGATTTCAGTCCAAACTCCCCACATTAATACCGGTGCTCCCCGAACCATCTTGCTTGGCATCTTTCTAGAACCTTTGTTTTTACACATATCCATCTTGTATAGAAATCAGTTACCGCCCCGATGCGAGAATATGGGAACACCGGAAGTGTTCTAATCCTTCCCTACTGCCTAAAGCTCCAGCCTTTCCCATGTCATCTATGATTCCTTCCTATCATCCCTAGGGAAGACATCACCACCATCATATTTCTCATACTGTGGAGTTCTTCCTCCCAATGGGGAGTGAAGTGAAAGGATGCACCCGAGTCAATCAACCATGACTCATGATCTACATGTTTATTTGAAGAAGAAGCCAAATACACATCCCCACCTTCATCCAAGGTGGTTTTTGCCTCTGTAGAAGGAGCATCATCAGATCCTTTTCCTTTCTCGGGAGCTTTAGATCTAAAGTCATTTTTTTAGTGCCCTTCCTTTCCGCATTTCCAACACACCTTTACAAACTTTCGAAGAGATTTAGATCTCCCTCTAGATTTAGATCTCCCACTCGAAACCTTATTCTTGTTTATGTTTTTGGACCTTCCTCGTACATATAAGGTATCTCCATTCTAACCCTCCATATTTCTCCATCTCATTTCCTCTGACAACAAGGCTGAGACAATATCATCAAAATTCAAGGTAGTTGTATTGCTACCTATTGCAATGACCAGACTGTCCCACGAATACGGTAGAGAACACAACAAACTGATGCACTTAGCTTCATCTGAGATTTTAATATCAACAGATGACAGCTGACTTACCACAGTATTGAAGGCATTCAGATGCTCTGTCACTGAGTCTCCATCCTTCATCCTCAGGTTATACAGCTTTTTCCGCAAAAACAACTTATTCACCAGAGACTTAGATTGGTACAAAGTCCCAAGTTTTTCCCACAAATTCTTCGTAGTAGCTTCCCAGTTCACATTAAATGTTACATCCTTCGCAGACACAGGTCCAAACACATCACTGTGCACAAGTTCTAATATCTTGTTTGCCCTCTTAGCACCAGAAGGAAAACTCACTCGATTCTGCTTCCCATATACACAATGTTCACAGAAATCGAAATCCAGAGAACAATTAGACATACCTTCTACCATACCATCTCTATGCAGTATCCGAAGGCCCTTCTTTCCAATATGTCCAAGCCTTTGATGCCATAGCATGGTCTTTTCTCCAGAGACAGCTAGACTTTCCGTCCCACTTTCAGGAACCACAGAACTGTTACACCCATCAATAACAATGCTACCTTGTAGCTTGTACAGAGTTCCAGTCCGAACTCCCCGCATTAATACCAGTGCTCCCCGAACCATCTTGCAGGCATCTTTCTCGAACACTGTTTTTACACCTGCATCATCCATCTTGCTTACCGAAATCAGATTTCTGGCCAATGCAGGAATATGCAGAACACCAGGAAGTGTTCTAATCCTTCCACCTTGCAGCTTTAGCTTGACTTTTCCACGTCCGACGATTCTGGCCTTCCTATCATCCCCTAGGAAGACATCACCACCATCATATTTCTCATACTCGCAGAACCACTCCTTATGGGGAGTGAAGTGAAAGGATGCACCTGAGTCAATCAACCATGACTCATGATCTACATGTGTATTTGAAGAAGAAGCCAAATAGACATCCCCACCTTCATCTGAGGTGGTTTTTTCCTCTACAGAAGGAGCTTCATCAGATCCCTTTCCTTTCTCAGGAGCTTTAGATCTGCATTCCTTTTTGTAGTGCCCTTCCTTTCCGCATTTCCAGCACACCTTTACAAACTTTCCAGGAGATTTAGATCTCTCTCTAGATTTAGATCTCCCACTCGAAACCTTATTCTTGTTTCTGTTCTGGGACCTTCCTCGTACAGATAAGGCATCTCCATTCTGACCCTCCATATTTCTCCGTCTCATTTCCTTCGACAGCAAGGCTAAGACAATGTCATCAAAATTCAAGGTAGTTGTATTGCTACCTATTGCAATAACCAGACTATCCCATGAGTCTGGTAGAGAACACAACAAACTGATGCACTTATCTTCATCTGAGATTTTAATATCAACAGATGACAGTTGACTTACCACAGTATTGAAGGCGTTCAGATGCTCTGCCACCGAGTCTCCATCCTTCATCCTCAGGTTATACAGCTTTTTCCGTAGGAACAACTTATTCACCAGAGACTTAGATTGGTACAAAGTCCCAAGTTTTTCCCACAAATTCTTCGTCGTAGCTTCCCCAGATACATTCAACAATACTGAATCTGAGACACACAACCGTATTGTGCTCTTAGCCTTCCGATCCAGCTTCTTCCAGTCTTCATCTAACATTCCCGTTGGCTTAGTACCTGGATCTACCGCGATCCACTGATCTTTATCCACCAGCAGATCCTCCATCTTGAGCTTCCATAACTCAAAGCTCTGACCATTAAATTTCTCGATCTCTATCTTCCCGCTGCTCGCCATATTCTTTCACCGCAAGAATCGATCCCGCAGATCTCCGACTGGACAGGGTCTACCACAGGCCCGAGCAAAAAACCCTCAACAACAAAGGCGTCCCCTTGAAGCCGAAACAGCTCTGATACCAAATGTAGGTTTTAACCCTGAACAGAAATATCTACACACGATTCTTATAACAGAAAATAAATAATAGCAAGAGCATAAAACATAAAACAGATAAACACAGAGATTTTCCCCTGGATCCCAAATCGGGATGACCAGCTTGATTTTTCATTATATTCCTTTTAGTGTTACAACACATATATATACATGCAGAAGCATACATAAACCCCAATCCATTAACCCTGGATTAGAACATAACCGTAGTTCCCTTGACCGGATCTACAAAATACCAGGGGCCGAAAACCATCGAACCCAAAAACCATGCACAAAACCATGGGCGGATCCGCCTCTGAGTGGGTCTGCACAAAAACCAATTTTGGGGACCCCAACGGTGGGGACTGCTTCGCCCCTCGTGACCCCCCAGCTATGCCCGACGCAACATACAGCGCGTGGGGCTAATCGTGGAAAGAATATAACACATACCCAACACGACCTACTCTTTGCTCACTTGGTGCCCCAAATCTGCCAAGGCATTAGTTTTTTTATACAGGTGATTTTATCTATCATATCGTTGCATCCATTTAGTATTTATTATCGTGGGATTGTTTCTTGAACATGCTAGGTGACGTTGAAGCTGAGCTTGATTGCATCTCGATCAACTTGCCCTCAAGCAATATCGGCCCCCTAGCAATTCGCAAATGGCACAAGAGCCCTAAAATTGATCCCCTGGAAAGCGATGTACCTACAGTGTTGACTCCCACCTACAGAGACACAACTTCTATCTTTAGCAAGAATGCTTAAATGTCTTGGTATGACCTGTACAAAGAGTTTTCAAAACAAGAGTTCTCGAAGGACCTAGAAGATCGCTAGGTGTAACTGCATGTGCGGAGGTCGTTGACTATATTCTACAAAAAACATATTCTAAACATTGTGCGATAAGAGACCATGTTAGGGTAGCCTTTTCCAAGCTTTCCTCAGGAAATGCCATTGTATACTACCCTTTTCCAGAAAAAGAAGAATCCTTTAATGATCTATGGATAGAAATGCATGATGTGCTAGTTCACAACACTCTAAAGAGCTAGTGGGAAGGCATGGAGAATTTCAAGAGGAAGAAGGATGAGGAATATAAGACGCAGGGTATTAGAAGGGTCTATAGGCTCATCGCGGCTATGATGTGTCATATGTATGGAAGAGAGGATTCTACCACCTACAATGGGGTGTGGGTTCCCTAATGCAGGCAGTCACCACCCATGGAACATGTTTCAATTGGGCCTAATTGCTAATTTCGTCTCTAAGGGAAAACATATCAGCGACACGGGTTCTGATGGAAGGGTTGGCAGCTAAATTCTACATGGCCTCCTTTCTATTAGATGTGGTTTGTTCATGGTTCCATTTTTACCAGTGGTCACATAACTATAATGCAACGACTGGAGGCCCTATCCACAAAGATTTGAAGATTTTATGGGATTCTAGGTATAAGCAGGATATTGACCTTATATCAGAAAAATTCATCACCGCACTCTACCGCTTTCTATTTGAGGAATATCCACCCTGCATGTCAAGAAGATCCATGTAAAAAATCATCAAAGTGGCCCACTGGTTTCCCATTCAGGAAGGTACCCTCATCAGGGTTTTTGGATCCTTCAAGCAACCCCATGCATTTCCAAATTTCGTCACCGACAAGCTGTTGTTTTAAGAATTATGCTACTAGAAGTCAAGTGGTTTCTCTAAAATAATAAGAAAGCGTAAGAAGAAGCCATGGCCTAGCCTTTCAATCACCATCAGTTCCTATACAGTCAGGAATTTCAAAGAAGTGGAGGTGGAGACCGAGAAAATAAAATGATTTCACTTCGTAAACTTGGATTTCCGATCCTATGACCTAGAAAGGATTGTACCCACATATTGCAAGTGAGCCAAGTTCAATTGGTCTTATCAGCACATCAAAAAAACATTGGAAGATGAGTTAATAAATTTTTATAATCCGCTTAGGTAGGCGGCCACAGAAGAAGAGTTTGAATTAGATGAAGAGAAAAGGGAACATTCTCGAGATGACCTAAGTCTACAAGGTAGAGCTTCCACCATGGAGAGGGAAATGCAGACAGGAGGGGCTTCTACCTCCTAGGACAATAAACCAAAGAATATTGTAGGAAATAATTCCCCTGAGAATCTGGAAGAAGAAGAGGAGAAAGAAACCTTAGAACAAAGGAGTACCACCGTGGCAAAGAAAAATAAAAGGGCGGAAGAACATAAAACTACACCATATGCACTAGCCCAGCAACAAGCAGAGGAGAGCCAAAGGAAACATGAGGAATAACAATGAAAGAAGTAGGAGAAAGAAGAGAAAAAAAGGAATAAATTGGAGGAAGCATGCAGGAAAAAGGAGTAGGAATAAAAATAAAAACAATAGGAACAAAGGAAAAGAGATGTAGAGAGAAAGATGAAACAGGAACAAGAGAGAGAGGAAACATAGAAAATCATGATAGAAGAGGAAGCCCAAAAGTGGCAGGAGGAGGAAATTAAAGTATTTTAAGGAGGTGAATCACAACCATTGCAACTTGGTAAACAACCAAATATTTCCCCAATCAATATTCCCCCAGTTACCCCCATGACAAGCAGGCAGTTTCCCCTCTCTGAGCTAGGCCTCTCAAGAGAATGAGAAGAAGATGTACTTGACTTGGCAAGGTTTTTCTATGATCAGTACACTGATAAAATTAGGTAGGAAAGGAGGAAATGTATTTCCCGGAACCTGGAGGAGCCTATGGAAGTTAAAACTGAAAAATACATAGTGTTGGATACCAGAACGAATCCCATAATTATAGCATTGCCCAGGACCACTTTCATAGCTAGTACTGAAGAGAAAGTTAGCAGAAAGAGTAGGGAAATCTTAGAGCTACAAACCAGGGTCCATATAATTGAGCAGAAGGCCACCCAAGCAGAAGAAGAGAAAAGAGCTCTGGAAGCCGAAAATAAAATGATTTATCTCACAATCACCCAAGAAGACGGGCTGCAAGCTACCATTCAAGGAGAATTGGACATCTTGAGTAGAACCATAGTGCAGGTTTATGATGAGATGATGAGGCTAAGAAAAATATTCGCTCCCTTGGTAGGATTCCAAGCAGATATGAGAAATAAATCTGCCCAGCTAAAGGAGGCCTCCACAGCACTTAATGACATATGATATTGGTGCGAGAAGTACCCACAAGCCCCTATTGTGCTGCCAAAGAGGGATTGGATCTGCACCGAAAATGATAAAGTAAAAATACACATGAAATTGCAATCCTGAGAAAATATTTTGAATGATGTGGACAAAGTTATGACCACCTATGAACATCTCATCAGAAGCATCGACTCAATGGAGGAAGTTCATCACATACGCTCCATAGGTACACTGAATGAGGAGAAGATTCAAGAAGAGATACAACAAGAGATCTATTCATTCATGGAACCGATCAGAAAGGTAGTAGGCTCAAAGGACCTTCCAGTTACCAAAGAAAACATTGAACAATACGTCGTGGAGGTGGTCATAATTTACAAAAAGTTGGCCTCACTATCCAATTAGATCAGTTCGAAGAAGTGAATTCTTGTCCCTAACCCAGTTGAATTCCTGCATAGACTCGAGAAAAAATATGCAACTCACCCTAATGGCCATCGACTACCAAGCCTCGCAGACATATCTCAAGGAGCAGCAGCAGGTAGAAACTCTGGACTTACCCATCGTGAATCCTCTCCCCTAAAAGCTAACAACATGTTAAGGGTTGGAAGACTGAGGCTGCAAGTCGCAAATCATGCCAAGTCACAGGTCGCAACCCAGCCCAGGTCGCAAGTTACAAATGTCTCCAAGTTGTAGGTCATCCCAATTGTGAGGGAAACGAAAGGCCAAAGGGTAACCCAGGAGTCATTTTTTCCCTATAGGTACTACCTCGTGAGAGATTGTAATGGACTTTTTGATCTTGGAATATTGAGAGAGACCATTGTATAGCATTGAATGTGTTAGTTTCAGCCTTTTCAGCCTTCCTTTAGTGATCAAACATGCTCTTACAAGGTGATTTTAAGGTGTCAAGGTCAAATTTTGTCATTTCAATGAGTTTTCAAGCGAAATTTGGTCACTAGGTATTAGGTCTAGGGTTTGCTTTTAATCTTGTCAAAGTTGTCCAAATGTTGGTCCATGTCACCATTTAGCTGAGTGTACCATCATTCAGAGGGTTTTCATCATCATGTCAAGTTCCAAAGGGTTATTTTACACCTTGTTCATGCTTCAGTTGTGCCTAGGTAAGTTTCATTTCCCTCTCCTAGGGTTTTGGAGGTAATTTCTCTTGGATGGTCAAATCATCAGAAAAACTGGTGTCCTGATGTTCATACACCTTCCCCTATCCTTAATATACCTTATTAAACACTTCCCATCACTGAGATTCCCCAAATTCCTCATTTTCGCACAAACCCTAGTTTCTTGCTACAACTTGGAAATTTTCTAGGCTAGGCCTGTGTTTTTCCCTTTTGGACCCTTTCCCCTCACTCAATCTCTGAAATTCCACTTTCCCCTGCTTCCTAACATCCCTCCCTACTTCCCAAAACTTTCTCAAGAATTTATAAGCCCCTTATCCCCTTCATTTCGCTTCATTTCGACAAATCCCTTGTTTCACACATCGGGATAGGTTTCACTCAAACGATGTTTCAGAGAAATAAAAGATGAATTTTGGAACACTGAGAGAGGTTTGTGTCCAAAATAAGCCAAGAAAGAAAAACCTCCTTCACGTTTTACACAGGTGTCATGGTTTTAGAGAAATGTCAAAAATACCGTTGCCTCAGGAGAATTGAATGCACTGCTGAAGTGACCTTGGGAAAATCAAGTTTTCTCCTAGCTTGGTTGGCCAAATGAATTCCTTGATAAGTCAAATGATAACTAGACAGACATATATTTCAAATGAGCTATCATGAGCGCAATTTGGAGTTGAGGAAGACCTTTAAAAGTTGACTACAACATCACTCTGCGTTGAGGCAGCCTCATTTTGCTCATTTTGACCAGTCTTGGGAGATTTGATTTTTGACAAGGAAAATGAACTCCAAATTGAAAAATTCCAGTTGGGTTGGAAATCAGACTCAATAATATTTCCAACGAGCTATCAAATTCCCAATTTGGACATCAGGAAGGCCTCCAAAAGCCTCCTGCAAAATGGCATGGCGCATAGAAGAGTGGGCGTGATGCATTGGGTTTGTGCGCGGCGCATTGGGTTGGTGCGAGGTGCATTGGGCAAGAACACAAGATTTTTGCCATTCCTTTCACCCATCAAATTTTTATCAGTCTCTCCTTGTTAAAATGAGTCAAAGCCACTTCCTCGTTGCTCTTAACAAGTGTTTGGTGTTGGTATGAAATTTTAAATGCGAAAAACTCAAAATCCTATTCTCTTATTTTAAGATTGCTCCTAGGGTTTTAAAACTTGTTTTGTGCCAAACACTTCAATTCTCCACCTTTTTTTTTCCCATATTCGATCACTATTATCTCATCACTACACCATGCAATATATCCCTACAAAAACTTGACAATAGTTTCATCATTAGCTCCAAAATCACAAGAAATCAAAGTGGAAACGAAAAACAGAGCTAGAGTAGTGTGAAAAGTTTCAAACATTGCAAAAGTGGATTTGTCAAAATGAAAAATCAAAATGCATTGATCCTTCCAAGTTCAAGCTCCATTTTCATACCAAAACATCAAAGAAGCCAAGAGAAATCACGGAGGACGAAATCAAGGTTTGAAAGGCCGAAATTGTGTTGAATACCAGTACGCGGCGCGTTGAGAGGTAGGCACGGCGCATGGGAGGAGCGCGACGCATTGGGCGCCTCTGCACAGTGTAATTTTATTCCTATGCGGCACATACATCCTGCGCAGATCATTGGGCTTGTGTGCGGCGCACAGAGCCTTAAAGACACAAATTCATCACAGCTCCATAAAAAATCAAATCAATTCAACTCATTTGTTCCAAGTAAGTTTGACAACTCTTGTTCAGTGATTTTAGTCATATGTGGTGTGCTTTGGAGGCAAAGAAATTAGAATTTTGGTTGGTGAAAAACAAACCCTATTTCCCTATCAAAATCTGCTCCCTTAGGGTTTGAAATGAAGTGTTGAAATTTGACTATTGGTGCTAAATACTCCCATGCCATTGTTCATTCTTGTTCCCATCACTGTCATATTGTTATCACAGTCCTTTCCTATTCCCTCTGTCCCAAAAAAATCATATCCCTTGTACCCCATTTTCCCTATCACTAAACCCTACTACATCTCCCACTCCCATATCACTTATAAAATTCCCAAATCTCGAAGTCCCCCAAGCAGTCAAGTGATTGTCCTTCCACTCAAATTTCACTTGACAGTCTATTATACCCACTATTTATAATTACCACAGTCCCTCATTTCCTGCTTGGTACATATTTGACATATTTGGTATTGGAAGACAAACTCTTATTTTCACCACATATCTATCATCATATAATTGTTTTACACATTACAAAGCACCATGTTAGATACAAATTAATCATATGAGTAGGACAGTGATTCAACCACTGAGCTTAATGTACCGAGGAGGTGTCATAAAAGTGGCAGGCACGTCAGAGAAGAGCCCACTTCCTTGACTCAATTGCAGGCCTACCCGCTTGCAATGGCATGCTTTCAGCAACATTCATGGTTTCAGTATTATGAGATGATTGCTCAGATTCATCATCATCAGGAGTTGGTTCGCTTATTTTTCCTACATTTGTGTGATGTCCATGTAAACCTTGCTGGAGTGAACTTCACCTTGACACCAGAAACCATTTCTCAGGCGACCGGGAATTGGCCCGAAAAAGACCAGGTGACATGACACCGTTTGAGCGGGAGACTTGCCTTACTAGCGTCAACATTCATCTTGAGAAGCTCTTGGTGAAGGCCAATAGGGACAACTACATGCTCATACATATGACGAACCACTATTGGGCCCACACACATGTTTGCAAAGCGAAAATGAAGATCCTGAAAGCGAGGCTGAGAAGGGCACTAAGGAGGCGCAAAAGGCCTGATCCACTTCAAATCTTGGCCGAAGCTTCTTTGGCTGAGCATGACATGATGGGAGAAATTCACTCCAAATTTCAGCAAATTTGGAGTAAATTTTGTCATTTTTGAAATTTTTGTTGCAAAATAGGTTTTTTTGCCCGACGCGTCGCGCCACTCGACGCGCGCTTACATTTGAGATATCTTCTGGAGGAAAACTTGATATTTTTTAGTATTTTATGATAAATTATCCATGTTCAGAAATGTTTGAGAGATTTCATCAAGCTTTGGATGGTCTTAAGGGTCAAAAACACTCCAAAAATGGCCTTTCTGCCACCTTTTGCACTAGCAGGAACCAGTCTTGGGATATTGCCTTTTTAGAGTGGAAAATGAACTCCAAATTAAAAATATTCTACTTGCGTTGGATAGTAGACAGACAGGGCTTTCCAACAAGCTATCATGAGCTCAATTTGGACTTTGGTAAGTGTCTAAAAAATAGGCTCAAAGTGGCATGACGCATTGAGTTTTTGGGTGCGGCGCATAGAGGAATTTGGCTTCATTTTTACTTTTCAGCTCAAAAATTCACCCAGTTTGACTAGTTTCACTTTTTGATGTAATTAATGATCTATCTTGATGTAACTTGATGACTATAATGTAATTTTGGCTCATATTTACTTGTTCTAGAGGATTCATTCACTAAAAAGTGAAAATTAAATGAATGAATCAGTTTCCTTCCATATAGAGGCAAGTTGTTTGATTGCCTAGATTTCAGTTCCTTTTTTAGAATTGGTTGAAACAACTCCTAGAAGGATGAGCTCGACCCCTAGAGGCATGGGAAGGGGTTAGAATTGTCTATATATTTTATTTTCTGAGACATCTTCATGGTTGGACTCTTGGGAATAGTTTGGCACCTCATTGTATATTCATTTCAGATTTTTGGCAAAGGAAAGACCAGAGTTTTGCAGCACTTATTGGGATCTTTGTGGCTCTGCGTTTTGATGATGTTTCTCTCCTTGTATCTGTAAGTTTCATTAATGTTTATGTATGCCATTTCCCTTCTCTTTTCTTCCGAAATTTAACAAATGAGTAACTAAGGTAGAATTCATTAGTATGCTGGTGCTCTGCCTTAAACTTTTGTTTAGTTTTATATGTTTTCGTCAGTTTGAAGAGGATCCTTGCACCATCTTGCCCTCTTCAGCTCCTCAACAGTCTCTTCCATCCATTCATTGAATATAAGACATCAAATTCATTGCCTTCCCTGCCCCAACTTGAACTCTGCAAGAATTTGGCCTCATCCCCAAGCCCAAAAATTGCCTTTCCCTTTTTCCAGCAAAAACCCTAAAATATTCATAACAGTTTATTCCTCCACTTTGAATAAAACCAATTCACCTGTATGGAATCACTTTTTAAAAAAATCCTCCTATTTGTATATCTAGCCTAATATTAGTTTTTATTTCAATCATCTCAAGCCCCATTTGATACATTTTTCCTGAGATTGACCCAGAGAGAGCCCTCTCCTGTTCTGGTAGGGCTAGCTACCGGACTGAGCGTGGTATGATGTTACCCTGAACTCTGCCTTCCTTCAGCCTCAGGTGGATTTGGGCAATAACATAGTGGCGACCATACTGGGGATCGAAAGTGGTTTGCTTGTTGGTGTTATTTGTTTTATAAGCTACATACGGAGCCTGAAGTTATGCCAAGTAGCCTTCGAAACACTTTTGCCTTGAATAAGCGGAAGTAGATAAATGATGCTTCAGTCAATCTCCGGTATAGCTTGTAAACGTAGCATCTGACTTCAAATTGCCCCAGTACATGTATCAAGTTTATATCTGATGGTTGATGGTGGACAACGATCAGATATAACAAGGTTGAAATCATTCACCTGGTGACTCCAACTCAAAGTAGAGACTCCACTGGAGGACTAACTCTTTCTCTGAGAAAATGGAAGGATCTTATACTAAGTTCAGGTATCCAAAATGGAATGGTATTCATGATCTAGTTTTCTTCCTTGCAAATTATTTCTTTGTTGTTATTGAAGTTGTCCTAAAAGTTTTTTGGAATTTTTTGTATGATAAAGGTGATCAAAATCTTCACTCGACCCATTAAAAAAGTGTAAATACTGAGTTTCCCTTTGATCATAGCCTCCTTACTTTTCCTACATGTCATGATGACTCTCTTCAGAGTGATGAGCTTAAAGAAAACCAAATTGATCCTGTAGCTCTTGCATATACTCCTACACCTTTTATAGTCCCAGATATGTATAAACCTCTTGCTTTACCTTCTGTTCTTCATGCTTTCCCTGAAAATTATTACCTATATTTGCCGATATTTGATGGTGAGTGTAACAATGTCAATGCTGAGCAACATGTGCAGAATGTTGAGAATTTTCTAGACCTTTTTGAAGTTGATGATGAAGATGTTAGTATGAGGCTTTTTTCTCTTTCTTTGCAAAGAAAAGTCAAGAGTTGGTTCAAAGCCCTGCCTGATGCGAGCATCTCAGATTTCCAGCAGTTCGTCAAAGTTTTCCTTGACAGGTGGATGATCGGACAGAATCCTTTCCTTATTTTAGATGAGTATGACCAATTGAAAATACTGCCAGGGGAGACAGTACAACAATTTTCTGCCAGATTTAACCAAGTTTATTTTTCAATGCCAGCTCATACAAGACCTTCTCCTAGATCTGATCTCTTGCACTACCCGGGTGCCTTTGATCCAGAAATGGAGTTTCAGTTGAGAGAAATGAATCTTGTAACACTTCACGAGATGCAGAATAGTGCAGTGAATGTAGAGGCTCATTTTCTGATCCGAAGGGCAAGGTTGAAGGAAGAAGAGATGAAAAACATGTATCCGGAGAAATCGACATCTCTAGAGGTAAAGCTTGACATGTTGGTACGTGCAGTAGAAGAGATGATGCAAAAGAACACTAGAAGGAATGAGTATAATGTTCAAGCCCATGATTTGTTGATTGAAGAAGAACCAGTGGCTGACCCAAAAAATTTGGTTTCTTATCCCAGTTTTCATAGTGATTGTTTTATAGATCATTTTGAAGAAGAGAGAGCTGTTGATATGATATGTATGCTTTATGATGAACTTTATATCGATGATTTTCCTCAGTTTGATCAGTATGATGATGATTATGTTCTCCAAACAGAATCTAATCTTGCAGATAAATCAACAGCTAGTTTGTGGAAGGAGGAAGTTCACTTTCATCAGCTTGAGTACAGTGATCAACCGATACATATCAGCTATGACGATGACGAGGAAAGTGCAGCAAATTTTGAAGTAAGTGAATGATATTTTCCTTTTTCTTTTGATTCATTTCAGTTCATTAGAGACAATTTTCATACAATCAGAAATCGACTGTCAACAAGTCTTGATCTAAACCATCTTGAGGGTAATGAAAACCTTGTTCAATACTTCTAACATTCAAATTTACAGTTCCCGAGTGCCATTGGTTGTCAAGTTGCAGATGAGGACATGGAAGCTAGTACATATGATCAAATGATACAAGGTGACTCCATACCATTTTGTTTTGAATCATTCCAGTTTTTCAAGGGTAAATTGCATAGTAAATCTTCAAATGAGAAGCCTGTAAGAAATCAACAATCTCTCAGTGCTAATGTTGAGGATGAGACAGATAACGAAATTCTTGAGCAGCCTGTAGCATCAGATTTGCAGCCACCAAACACAATGGAAGGTCAGATTACAGATGAAGGCGTGGAAGATGAAATACATGATTTAATGATGCAAGAGGATTCTGTACCCTTTTGTTTCGAAGAATTTCAGTTTATAACTTAGAATCTTCATAATATCTCTCAAGAAAAAGATGAACAGCCAGTAGGATGTCACACAGTTTCAATGGATACATCACAGCAGTCTTCTCAAGTTTTTGATGATCCTATTGATGATGTGTTGGATGATGTTTGCAGTCAAAGTCTTTCTCCATTGACTTTATGTAAGGTTGAAATGTGTGCTGATATAAACTTGATCCGACAGCCAGTCTCTTTGTCATTTTTAGCAGGAGTCTCGTCACAAAGCTCATCACAAAGCTTAGATCAAAGTTTGCATTCATGGTATGAGGAGAAGAGAAGTAATCCATTGGATGAGCTAAGTCCTAGTGTGCATTTTGATATCCTTATGCAGCATGAATTTCAAGATCCTTATGCAGTGTTTTTGGAGGCATATAGAGAATCCATAATATTCAACAGATCTGTTCACAATTTTTCATGGGAGTTTCCTTTCAGTATTTCTCTCTTGTTGTTCATAAATGAGCACTTACGGAGAATCCAAACAGCAGCTGCAATACTTACATGGCTGCATTGGTTGTTTCATTTCACTTGATCAGGTGATAAATGGAACAATTAGAGTAGGTTGTATTGAATAAGCTCTATTTTGAGAATATTTTTTAGTTTTTCAGTTGTGTTTAAGTATCGAGTCAGTTTTTAGTTGAGTGAGAGTCAGTTTTTGTCATCAAGTCATCAGTTTTCAGTCATGCATTTCAGCTTGAGTTTTTGATTCCATTGCCCAATGGATGAAGGCACTGTCTACTTTCCAAAGATCTGTAGTTCTTGGCACCTCCAAGGAGCTACCATCCCCATTGGAGCTAATGTTAGTGTCAGCCTTTGCAGCCTTCCTTCAGTGATAAAAAATGCTCTTACAAGGTGATTTTAAGGTGTCAACGTCAAATTTTGTCATTTCAATGAGTCTTCAAGCAAAATTTGGTCACTAGGTATTAGGTCTAGGGTTTGCTTTTACTCTTGTCAAAGTTGTCCAAATTTCGGTCCATGTCACCATTCAGCTGAGTGTACCATCATTCAGAGGGTTTTCATCATCATGTCAAGTTCCAAAGGGTCATTTTACACCTTGTTCATGCTTCAGTTGTGCCTATGTAAGTTTCATTTCCCTCTCCTAGGGTCTTGGAGGTAATTTCTCTTGGATGGTCAAATCATCAGCAAAACTTGTATCATGATGTTCATACACCTTCCCCTATCCTTAATATGCCTTATTAAACACTTCCCATCACTGATATTCCCCAAATTCCTCATTTTCTCAGAAACCCTAGTTTCTTGCTACAACTTGGCAATTTTCTAAGCTAGGCCTGTGGTTTGCCCTTTTGGACCCCTTCCCCTCACTCAATCTCTGAAATTCCACTTTTCCCTACTTCCTAACATCCCTCCCTACTTCCAAAAATTTTCTCAAGAATTTATAAGCCCTTTATCCCCTTCATTTCACTTCATTTCGACAAATCCCTTGTTTCACACATCAGGATAGGTTTCACTCAAATGATTTTTCAGAGCAATAAAAGAAGAATTTTGGAAAACTGAGAGAGGTTTTTGTCAAAAACATGCCAAGGAAGAAAATAATACTTCACATTTTACACAGGTGTCATGGGTTTAGAGAAACGTCCAAAATACCGTTGCCTCAAGAGAATTGAATGCACCTTTGTAGTGACCCTGGGAAAATCACAATTTCACCTAGCTTGGTTGGCCAAATGACTTCCTTGATAATTCAAATGATAACTAGACACAAATATCTTTCCAATGAGCTATCATGAGCTCAATTTGGAGTTGAGGAAGACCTTCCAAAGTTGACTGCAACAGCACTCTTCCTTGAGGCAGCCTCATTTTGCTCATTTTGACCTGTCTTGGGAGATTTGATTTTTGACAAGGCAAATGAACTCGAAATTGCCAAAATCCAGTTGGTTTGGAAATTAGACTCAATAATATTTCCAATGAGCAATCACATGCCAAATTTGGACATCGAGAAGGCCTCCAAAGGCCTCCTGAAAAATGGCGCGGTGCATAGAAGAGTGGGTGCGACGCATTGGGTTTGTGCGCGGCGCATTGGGCCAGAACACAAGATTTTTTCCATTCCTTTCACCCATCAAATTTTTCTCAATATCTCCTTGTTCAAGTGAGTAAAAGCCACTTCCTCATTTCTCTTAACAATTTTTTGGTGTTGGTATGAAATTTTAAATGCGAAAAACTCAAAATCCTATTCTCTTGTTTTAAGATTGCTCCTAAGGTTTTAAAACTTTTTTTGTGCCAAACACTTCCATTCTCCACCTTGTTTTTTCCCATCTTCCATCACTGTTATCTCATCACTACACCATGCCATCTATCCCTGCAAAAACTTGACAAGAGTTTCATCATCAACTCCAAAATCACAAGAAATCAAAGTGGAAATGAAAAACAGAGCTAGAGTGAAGTGTCAAAAGTTTCAAACATTGCAAAAGTCGATTTGTCAAAATGAAAAATAAAAATGCATTGATCTTTCCAAGTTCAAGCTCCATTTTCATACCAAAACATCAAAGAAGCCAAGAGAAATCACGGAGGGCGAAATCAAGGTTTGAAAGGCCGAAATTGTGTTGAATATCAGTGCGCGACGCGTTGAGAGGTAGGCACGACACACTGGAGGAGCGCGGCGGATTGGGCGCCTCTGCATAGTGTAATTTTACTCCTGTGCGGCGCATAAAGCCTACGCAGCGAATTGGGCTTGTGTGCGGCGCACATAGCCTTAAAGACACAAATTCATCACAGCTCCATAAAAAATCAAATCAATTCAACCCATTTGTTCCAAGTAAGTTTGACAACGCTTGTTCAGTGAGTTTAGTCATGTGTGGTGTGGTTTGGAGGCAAAGACATTAGAGTTTTGGTTGGTGAAAAAAAAACCCTATTTCCATATCAAAATATGCTCCCTTAGGGTTTGAAATGAAGTGTTGGAATTTGACTATTGGTGCTAAATACTCCCATTCCATTGTTCATTCGTGTTCCCATCACTGTAATATTGTTATCACAGTCCTTTCCTATTCCCTCTATCCCAAAATAATCATATTCCTTGTACCCCATTTTCCCTATCACTAAACCCTACTACATCTCCCACTCCCATATCACTTATAAAATCCCCAAATCCCGAAGTACCCCAAGTAGTCAAGTGATTGTCCTTCCACTCAAATTTCACTTGACAATCCATTATACCCACTGTTTATAACTACCACAGTCCCTCATTTCCTGCTTTTTACATATTTGACATATTTTGTATTGAAAGACAAACTCTTGTTTTCACCACATATCTATCAGCATATACTTGTTATACACATTAAAAAGCACCATGTCAGATACAAATTCATCATATGAGCAAGAATATGAGCAGGACAGTGATTCAACCACCGAGCTTAATGTACCAAGGAGGTCTCATAAAAGTGGCAGGCACATTAGAGAAGAGCCCACTTCCTTGACTCAATTGCAGGCCTGCCCGCTTGCAATGGCATGCTTTCAGCAACATTCATGTTTTCAGTATTGTGAGATGATTGCTCAGATTCAGCATCATCAGGATTTGGTTCGCTTATTTGTCCTACATTTTCGTGATGGCCATGTAAACCTTGCTGGATTGAACTTCACCTTGACACCAGAAACCATTTCTCAGGCGACCGGGAATTGGCCCGAAAAAGACCAGGTGACATGACACCGTTTGAGCGGGAGACTTGCCTTACGAGCATAAAAATTCATCTTGAGAAACTCTTGGCGAAGGAAAATAGGGAAAAATACATGCTCAGACATATGAAGAACCACTATTGGGCCCGCACACATGTTTGCAAAGAGAAAATGAAGATCCTGAAATCGAGGCTGAGAAGGGCACTAAGGAGGTGCAAAAGGCCTGATCCACTTCAAATCTTGGCCAAATCTTCTTTAACTGAGCATGACATGATGGGAGACTTTCACTCCAAATTTCAGCAAATTTGGAGTAATATTTGTCAGTTTTGAAATTTTGGTTGCAAAACAGGTTTTTCTGCCCGACGCGTCGCGCCACTCGACGCACGCTTACGTTTGAGAGATCTTCTGGAGGAAAATGTGATATTTTTTAGTTTGTTATGATAAATTATGCATGTTCAAAAATGGCTGAGATATTTCATCAAGTTCTGGATGGTCTTAAGGGTCAAAAACACTCCAAAAATGGCCTTTTCTGCCACCTTTTGCACCAGCAGGAACCAGTCTTGGGTGATTGCAGTTTTGGAGGGGCAAATGAACTCCAAATTGAAAAATTCCACTTGGGTTGGATATTAGACAGGTAGGGCTTTCCAACAAGCTATCATGAGCTCAATTTTTACTTTGGAAAGTGCCTCAAAAATAGGCTCAAAGTGGCGCGACGCATTGAGTTTTTGGGCGCGCCGCATAGAGGAATTTGGCTTCATTTTTACTTTTTAGCTTAGAAATTCGCCCAGTTTGACTAGTTTCACTTTTTGATGTAATTATTGATCTGTCTTGATGTAACTTGATGACTATAATGTAATTTTGGCTCATATTTACTTGTTCTAGAGGATTTATTCACTAAAAAGTGAAAATTAAAAGAATGAATCAGTTTCCTTCCATATAGAGACAAGTTGTTTGATTGCCTAGATTTCAGTTCCTTGTTTAGAATTGGTTGAAACAGCTCCTAGAAGGATGAGCTCGACCCCTAGAGGCATGGGAATGGGTTAGACTTGTCTATATATTGTATTTTCATAGACATATTCATGGTTGGACTCTTGGGAATAGTTTGGCACCTCATTGTATATTCATTTCAGATTTTTGGCAAAGGAAAGACTAGATTTTTGCAGCACTTGTTGGGATACTTGTGGCTCTGAGTTTTGATGATGTTTCTCTCCTTGTATCTGTAAGTTTCATTAATTTTTATGTATTCCATTTCCCTTCTCTTTGCTTCTGAAATTAAACAAATGAGTAACTAAGGTAGAATTCATTAGTTTGCTGGTGCTCTGCCTTAAAATTTTGTTTAGTTTTATATGTTTTCGTCAGTTTGAAGAGGAACCTTGCACCCTCTTTCCCTCTTCAACTCCTCAGCAGTATTTTCCATCCATTCACTAAATCTAAGACATCAAAGTCATTTCCTTCCCTGCCCCAACTTGAACTCTGCAAGAATTTGGCCTCATCCCCAAGCCCAAAAATTGCCTTTCCCTTTTTCCAGCAAAAACCCTAAAATCAAAACAAATCCTCCTATTTTTATATCTAGCCTAATATTAGTTGTTATTTCAGCCATCTCAAGCCCCATTTGATACATTTTTCCTAACATTGACCCGGAGAGAGCCCTCTCCTGTTCTGGTAGGGCTAGCTACCAGACTAAGCGTGGTATGATGTTACCCTGAACTCTTCCTTCCTTCAGCCTAAGGTGGATTTGGACTAATAACAGAATGTATGTTTCTGGAGTGAATACAAAGGAGTGTTTTAGATTTCACTATTGAGTCTGACGAAGGCTTCTTGTGTGATGACGCTATGAATATAGGCCTTTTGAATGAATTATATTTTCTTTAACTAATTGATGTACATTTATGTTCACGCATTTTCCATGTATTTAAGTTCCTTTGGTACATGGATGGTGTATGATGGTTTAATGTAGGGCTATGTTAATGACCTGGGTTGCTTATATATGTATAAATATTTATTGAAATGTGCTAAGGTGATAAAAGAGACACTTAATCATAGGGAATTGTTTCTCATATGTTTCAGTGGATCTCAGTACAAATATGATCTTAGTAAAGTTTTGCTAACAATGCTTTCCTTAAGTCTCATTCTTTAAATTTTGCTTTGCTATTTATGTTATTTGATTTCACAAGGCATTCGTTGATCACTAAATTTGATTCATTCAACATCCATACATTCCCATAACTGCAAGTCTCCTCTTCATCTGAGAAAAGGCATATCTTTCACCAATATGATGGCAATTGGGCCCACATACCAAATCGGATCCCCACAAAAAATGGTGTAGATTCTATTTGGGATTCTGCATCAAGGAGACCCCCTCACTGTTGGCAAGTCATTTTTACCCATCAACATAATTGGAGCTAGAAGGAGGGCCTAATGGTAGGTTCCCAACAAGCTAGTAACATCCATCTACAAACCCCTCAAAGCCCATTTACAATCCTGTCCCTAGGAGATATTGGTTCTGGTAACATCGATCCTCTGCCCCTTGAAGATACCCCTCCCAAGGAGGACCCCCCATTCTATGAAGTCACGTCAGATCAATTGAGAGCTATGTCTGCTTGCCCATGATCTCATCAGAGGTCTCTAGAGCCTCCCTGCTACGAGTTCCCTATCCAACCCACGAACCTACGATTCACATCACACTCGTCAGGGTGTCCTAGTCAATTCAATACCTCAACTTAAGGCCTAATGCTTGAGGAATACATGGATGCAGTCAAAATACTCTCAGTTGAAGGCCCTGAGAGCCCCCAGGAAATCAAGAGAATGCCCTAGCAGCACCTCTACTAGGTTCCACATTGTCCCCCAACAAGTTAACGGTTCCCAAACTAATCCTCCTTTGCACGAGAATTCCCAAACGATCGACCCACCCGGGGGAGGTGCCAGAAGAGGTCGAGGGAATAGAGGCCATGGAAATGCTCGAAATACAGACCAAACGCACAACCTTCACCGAAACCAGAACCGAAAACCTTTTATTTTTAACAATAATTTCAGTGGTTTCATAAATTTCATGAACTATAGGAATATTGAAAATCTAAGGGTTCCCCAGAATGAAGACATGCAGTCCAAACATGAGGCTAAGGCTTCCAAGTCTAGCGTTGGAAGTAAGTCTGAACATGAAGCTGGGCACAACATGATCCCACCATTTTACAGAGCGAGGCGAGTGAAACCCTCGGCTTGGATGGTGCAATCCCCTTTTTGCATCCGAGGTCTACTTCACGACATGCCCCAACACCTAGAGAAACACTTACCCAAGTTCAATCCCAAAAGTGGGACACTAGCCTAAGACCACATTAGAAACCTCTACCTCACTTTGTAGATGATTAGAGTGCAATACGATGACGTAGCATGGTGGCTTTTTCCCCACACCTTAGAGAACAAATCCAATACTTGGTAGCTCTTTTCTTGTGGCCTCCATCTAGACTTGGAAGATTTTCACCGAACATTTCTTGAAAATTTTTGAGAGGATAAAACCTCTTCCATGCTCATCAAAGAGTTTAGTACCTTTTGTTAGGACCCTATAATATAGGTATTTTTTCTCCAGTTATCAATTTGAGAATTATTCTAATCATGGTTGAAATTTTTTCATTATAAGCTGCTCAACAACAAGGGTTTAATGGATCGCCAAATGCATCAAATTAGATAGTCATTTATTTGATGTGTTCTCACCAAAAGGGTTGGATTTACCATGTAATAACATATGTTTGTGTAATCCCTAAACTGGTTGAATTAAGGGTTTTCTATGAAGCTGGATATGTTTTAATTTTAGCAGGAAGTTTAGATTTCAGTAGCTAAAGAGTCGAAACTTTATAACCGTTAACTACCAAAATTTAAAGCTTTTGGTAGCTATAAGAAGTTAACCGCACCTATTTCTAGCTACCACAAGCACCGCAAATTCCTATGGTTTGTACAATCATGTCATTTCCACGTCATAGTTGGTACGCGGGTCATCATGAAAATTTAAGCCTCCATAACTGCACTAAGATATCATTTCACCCGGTTTTCACAAATATCATGTATTGTTCATATAAATGTCTCGTTATCATAACTCAAGTCATGAAAATATGTTTTAATTAATTCCCAAAAATTGTCAGGATGCCTCCTCCCGTGTTTTAAATTGGTCAAGAATCAACCAGTTTGTTTAAAAAATTACTCAAAGAGGCCCGAAAACTCTGATTTCGCATTAGTCTCTGGATATTTCATGCTCTCAGCTTCTTCTGTTCTGCCCTTGTTTTCATGTGCACTTAGTGTCATCATCTACTTTCTGCATACCCTATCAATCCTATCATTTCTATAGTTTGTTTGAAAGTGTTTGCAGGTCTGGGAGAAGAAGATGTCGACTGGAGGTGCGTTGTTGAGAAAATAATTACAAGACACATCTTCTCTGGATGCAGACCCTCAGGCATGTGAATTGTTCAAGCAGGTGGGTTGTTACAGGTTTTTCCAAAAGTTCCAGGATATGATTAGGGTATCACAGAAGCCTTTGGAATAATTTTTGATGGATGTAGATTTCATTTGGGGCCCATGACTATGTAGATTGATGAAGCCAGTGTGGAAACAACCACAATGATTCCAGGTGAAGGAGAGAGATGTTTTAAGACTAGCTCCATCAAAGAAGTAGATTTTAGATTTCTTCTTAAAGAAAAGCATCAAAACATGAAATGGTAGAAGGACATCACAAGGAGTTATTTTCAAGAGCAGTGGTAAACGTTTTTAAAGATGATCTAGGTATACATTACTTGTGAAGGGAGGTATGGGAGGACAATGCTATCATTTCACGTTTCTCCTACACTTCATAGTTAAGAAGGCTTTAAACATGCCCTTTTATCTTCTCAAAAGCCTCACCAAAATGGCTTCGAAATTCCAAGCTAAACCCCAAATATCTAGCATCAGCTTATTCCACGATGGATTAATCAAGTTGATAGTCTTAGAAGAGCTTAATAGGAGAAGAAAAACATGGAATTATTTACTATTTTGGGGAGAGTTTTAATAAGAAATACAACCAAAGAAGAGAGGATCCCCCTAACAGGATTTGTCTTCTACAAAAACCAGCAAGACAAAAAGGATGGCACTGTCTCCTGTGCAAGCAGTCACTAAAACTTCTCCCTCAACATCCAAGAAATCCAAGAAAAGGCTAAAATTTGGGAAGGAGACACCGGTTCAAGGTGAAAATATAGGGGTAGAGGTTCAACAGGAAGCTAAATAAACCAATATTTTCAACTTGCATTGTTCATATTCATACTCTGAACCATTAGTTGCATAAAAAGGAGCAGGACCTTTAGCTGCAGAAATGGGAGGAGGGCCATCAGTTGTAGAAACAGAAACCGATGGAGAAGTTGCAACATTATCATAGAAGAAATTCAAAAGAAAACCTAAGATACAGAAGCTACAGGAAGAAAATAATGAGCTAAAAATTTTGGAAAGACTCCTCAAGAAGGAGAATGAAACCCTTAAGCAGTCATCAAACAATAGAAGTTCTTCACTTGACCAAATGGCCATTAAATATGAAACACTATAGCATAAGAATAAAAGGCTTCGCCAGCATAATGTCAAGTTGAAAAATATGAACAAGGTTTCAAGGTTTAAACTTATTGACAAGAAGCTAAAGCCTCAAGCTCACCACACTAGATGCCCTGGCTCAAGATGTCGTTGAGCTAAGTTGAAGTAACTGTAATGAATAAAATAGGGTCAAAGGATAGCTTAGAAAATTTTGGTTAAGTTCAGAAGAAAATATCATTTTTTTCAACTAAAGGTCATTTAAGAATCTCCAGTTAGCTGCCGAAAATCATGCCCAGATAATCGGCAGCCAAGCATGCTCTTTTCAACCTCCTTAGTTACTGAAAGTTATGTTATAGACAGAAGACAACCAATCTCCTTAAATCAAGGAAATTCGACTCCTACATGATATCCAAATCCTTCATATAAATGTTATAATTAAAGCTCGACCTCAAACATGGTGTTGACAACTTAGTTTCAATCAGATTGGGCCTTAAAGAAGATCAAACGAAATCTAGTTTTGTTGGATTTTTGTCATATTTTACAGATTCGATTTTGTAATCAGCAAGAAGTATTGGAAGTTTTTTCCTTTCAGTATTAGAGGTCGAATATGTTGGCGATATGATGCAATGTGTTGTCCTTGATGGCAACCTACTTGATGAAGTTGTCCTTGATGGAAACTGACTTGATGAGTTGTCTTTGGATAGCAACCTATTTGTTAATGATGTAAATGTGATGTATCTACAAAGCAGTTCAGAAGTAACAAAGAAATAAATTCCAATAAGTGCTAGAGTAATGATGAATAAGATATGTCACAAAGCATACGCGTGTTTGTAAAGGCAAAGTAGCGTATGTACATGTAAAATTACGTACCAAGTAGCGTATGCCTATTTGCGCTCTAAATTTATAAAACCAGGGGACATGTCCATGGTATTGGCCCACAGTATTAAGCGCTGGATTATCTATTTGATCCCATCCAGGAATACCATCAGCGGTTAAGTGGTTTTGACTCATGGTATTGATAAAGGCTAAAACTATATAAGGAGAAGAGGATCATAGTGCAAGGTGTGCATGGGTCTGGGTATTGAATGAATACTTCACTCTGAAGTATATCTGCATGGAATGGGTTACAGTTTATTGATAGATATGAATTAATAATGCACCCATGGATATAATGATGGTTCAATATCTCTAGATCTGATGATGATGAATCTATAGAATGACCTACTGAAGGAATGATGAAGAACTGGCGCAAGTCTGCTGAAGAAAATGAATAAATCTGGGTAAGTTTTATAGATCTGGTCTGTTCTACAAAATTTATTTTTACAGATCTATACGCAGTTTCATGTGCATAAAAGTGTGTATATACGCGGGTTCGCTTCATGAAAAGCGTTTATGCCAGTTAGGGTTTTCTGAAGAATAAAATACACAAAAGTATACACGGGTTGATGTGCAGGAAAGCGCGTACGTACGTGCCTTCAGAGAAGAAAAGTAGCGTATGCTATTTGAATCAATGACTGTTCAGGGTTGAGTTTGTATCTGCATATCTTTCTGAAGTCTGGGTTATTTCTGAAGTTCTGGTCACAGTGTTTTCATTTTTCTAATTGAAGTGTTGGGAAAATTTTATGATTGTTGATAAAGGGTTGTGTTGAATTTATTTGATCTAGTATGAAAATTGATGAAACATGGTCTGCATTAGGTCTGAGGGTTGAAGCCTTTAGTATGGAAGTAGAAGCTTTCAGCCAGTAGAAGCTGGTGTTGAAATTAGGGGGTCGAAGCTCCCTTCCAGGAGAGGTTGGTAAACAAGATCAGGGGTTTAGAGCTCCCTTCCAGTTGCAGCTGGAAAAAGAGAGAAGGTTGAGTCATTCTATAGGTAGAATCCTACGTACTGGTATAAGTCTGCATCAGTAAAATGTTGTAAAAGGTTTTCTACATAATAAAGATTGAAGACAGAGATGACAACAGCGGTGGTTTTCTCTCGAATTGGGTTTCCACCTTAAATATTGGTGTTCATGTGTGAGATGCTTTATACTGTTGATTACTGCTCATAACTTCTGATTATCTAACCTTATTCATAACTGATAAATCTGTTTAAAAGACTGTTCCTGAGAAATTCCCTAAATCTGAAAGGTAAATCAGTATACGCTAGTTTCCTTCTAAATATCCGCATACATATGCTATTTCTGTTCATAAAAACCACATACGGAAATCTTCTCAAAGAAAAGGCTGAATTTATAAACTCTAAATACTGATTCACCCCCCCCCCCCCCCCTCTCAGTATTTTTCCCAACAACTGGTATCAGAGAAGGTCCTTCTGAAAAAGCTTAGCCGCTAGAAGGAAGATCAAGCAAGATGAGAAATCCAGATGGAACAACATCTATCAGGCCTTCGCTCTTCAATGGAAAAACTTTAATCTTCTGGAAAACAAGGATGAGATCCTATATTTAGTCTCTGGGAGCAGATGTATGGGCTATTGTTGAAGGAGGATATCAATATCCAGTCGCAGTACCAACAGATCCAACGGCAAGAAAGAATTATGAAACAAATTCAAAGGCGGTCAATGCTCTATTGGTAAGTCTAACTGAATTAGAATTTTTCAAAGTCATGCAACTAGATACAGCAAAGGAAATATGGGACAAAATCATTCTAAGTTATGAAGGCGATGCAAAGGTAAAAAGTGCTAAACTCCAAACTCTCAGAATTCAATATGAGAATCTAAAAATGCATAATGAGGAGAGCATTGCCAATTTAGTTTTACGTCTTGATGATATTGTAAATCATATGAGAAATCTGGGAGAAACAATAACCAAATGTACTTTCGTTGAGAAAGTTTTAAGATCACTAACAGCGAAATTTGAGTCAAAATTTTCTGCTCTTGAAGAAAAGAAGGATCTTCAAAATCTTACTGTGGTGCAACTTCATGGTATACTAAATACATGTGAAATGAGATGAGGAGGACCATATGAAGTCAAAGAAGCCATCTTTATAGCTTATACAAAAGGGAAAGAAGTACAAGAGATAGAAGGATCAAGGTATATCTCAGAAGATGATGAAGTAAATTTTGTAAAGAAACTTCAACTTGGTATAGGACAGTTCAGAGGTAAGCTTCCTTTCAAATGTTTTGCTTGTGGAAAAGTTCGTCATTATGCTACTAAGTGTCCTTATAAAGAAACACATGAAAAAGGAAAGGAAGTAGTAAGAAGGAATAAGAATCGGTTTAGCACTAGAAAAATTTACTATACTCATGAAGACAGTGATGGGTTATCTGATAGTGAGGAAGAATGTGAACAAGATCTTAGACATCTCATGGCATTTGAAAAATAATCTAGAGAAGAAAAAGATACTTTTATGGATGCTTTAGAGGACAGTGATTTAATTAATGAAATCAATCAACTCAAAATATGCTTAGAAGAAAGTAAAATATCCATAGAAACTCTGAAAAATAAGCTTGAAGAAGAGGTGAAACACAATGAGAAATTAGAATGTGAAATAGTAAGTCTAAGAAAAGAAATTGAGAAAGTAAAGACTTTGAATCTTAGATTTGCTATAGGATCTGGAACCTTAGATGAGATTATCAAGGTACAACGTTCTCCTTTTATAAAGACAGGTCTTGGATATATTAGAGAATCTTCTCAGACTTCAGCACCAAATTATCTAAAAGCAGCTACAACCAGTATACAACATTCTGCCACTCAGCAAGGGAATAAAGAATCTTCACAGGTAAAGCATGACCATCTCAATTAAAAGAACACTAACAAGAATACCTTTCAACAGGTAAATTCAAGTAGAAGATTTCATGATCGCAGAAATTTCTTCTTCAATGGACAATGTTTCTCATGTCACAATTTTGGTCATAAAGTTGTTCAATGTGTTGCATATAAAACCATCATCACAAGAGAATCAAGAAGGAAAAGGATTGATATTGGAACAAAGAAGAATACCTATAACAACTTTTCTCCTCTTCAAAATGAAGTTGAATGTTCTTATTGAAATAAATTTGGCTATGAAGAATCTGAATGCAGGAGCAAAGTCCAGCCAAAAGAGAATTTTCCTTCAAGCTCCAAAATGTGGAAAAAGAAGGAATTACAGGTTGAAAATTGTGGCATAGCTTTATTTGCGGAAGGTGAATAAAATCAATGGTACATTGATAGTGGATGCTCAAAACACATGATAGGTGAAAAAAACAAACTTCTTGCATATAGTGCTCTAGAAAAAGAAAAGAATGTTACATTTGGAAATGATACTCCTGTTGTCATTAAGGGAAAAGGGTCTGTTTTTCTAAAATAAAAGGTGAAAGATAATAATGTCATGTATGTGGATGGATTAAAGCATAACCTGTTAAGTGTAAGTCAAATGTGTGATCAAGGAACTGAAGTTGTCTTTAGTTCAAAAGAATGTGTGGTATGTGATCTTGATACAGGTAAAAAAATTATAAAAGGAAATAGAACTCCAAGCAACCTGTATGTATTGAAGAACTGCAAAGAAAAATGTTACTTGAGTAAATCTTCAGAAAACTAGCTATGGCATAGAAGGTTGGGGCATCTGAGCTTCTCTCAAATCAACAAAACAAGTAGACTTAAAGTTGTTCGTGATCTTCCCAATATTAATCTACTTGAAAGTATCATATGCAAATCTTGCCAATTCGGTAAGCAAACAAGAGTGCAATTTAATGCCAAGGAAGGATCATCAAGTAAGCCTCTTGAACTCATTCATACTGACATATGTGGACCTGTGAGGAAAAATTCACCACGTGGTGAACAATACTGTATCTTATTTATTGATGATTTCTCTAGAATGTGTTGGATTGGGCTGATTAAACACAAAGATGAAGCATTTGAGAAATTTCAGATCTTCAAAGCACTGGTTGAAAATGAATTAGATCTAAAAATCAAGTGTCTTAGATCTGACCGAGGAGGAGAATATACATCAGATGAATTCCTTGAATTTTGTGAACAACATGGCATAAAAAGACAGTTTTCTGTAGCTGGCACTCCACAAAAAAATGGCGTAGCAGAAAGAATGAATAGAACAGTTCAGAAAATGGCTAGAGCTATGCTTGATGATTCTGGAACACCTGACACATTTTGGGGAGAAGCAGCACATACAACGGTAAATATTCTTAACAAGGCACATGTTCGTGTAAATAGTGATAAAACTCCATATGAACTATGGTATGGTAATCCTCCCACTATGAAGCATTTTAGAGTTTTTGGAAGCAAATGCTTTATCAAAAATAATGATGAAAAACTTGGCAAGTTTGAACCCAGAGCAGATGAAGGAATACTTCTTGGCTACTCCTCTAGGAGTAGAGCATATAAATGTTACAATAAAATACTTCGAAAGATTGTTGAATGTATTGATGTTGTTATTGATGAGTCTCCTACAGCCCCAAAAGAAGAAAAAGAAACAACAGATGAAGACGATGGTGACATATATCCTTCCACATAAAATATAAATGATATAGATAGTGAACCCATTGAAGAACCCGAAGGTGATTTATCTGAAAAAGCTCCATCCAGATATGTTCAAAAGAATCATCCAGAATCTCAAATTTTGGGAGAAAAGGGATCAGGTGCACAAACAAGAAGGACTCTTGTGTGATCTTCTAGCTATCTGGCATTTCTATCCACTATTGAACCACACAATTTCAATCAAGCTAGCAAAGATGAATGTTGGATTCAAGCCATGAATGAAGAGCTTGATCAAATTTAAAAGAATCACACTTGGGAATTAGTACCAAGAACTCATGACAAAAATGTCATTGGAACTAAATGGATATTCAAAAACAAGTTAAATGAGAATGGGGATGTTATAAGAAATAAAGCTAGACTTGCTTGCAAGGGGTATGCTCAACAAGACGGTATAGACTTTGAAGAAACTTTTGCTCCTGTAGCTAGACTTGAAGCCATAAGAATGTTTCTTGCTTTCTCAAGCTTTCAACAAATCAAAGTTTATCAAATGGATGTTAAATCTTCTTTTCTCAATGGCGATCTAGAAGAAGAAGTTTATATAGAACAACCAGAAGGATTCATTTTGGGAAATGATGAAAGACTTGTTTGTAGACTTAAAAAGGCTCTATATGGTCTCCAAAAAGCTCCAAGGGCATGTTATTATCGTCTTGAAAAATACCTTCATCAACAAGGATTTTCAAAGGGGTCTGCTGATAGCAACTTATACACAAAAAATTAAAATGATAAACTATTTATTGTGGTTGTATATGTTGATGATATCATTTTTGGAAGTAATGAAGAATCTATGAGTCAGAAATTTTCTTTTGTTATGCAGCAAGAATTTGAAATGTCTTTACTTGGGGAACTAACATTCTTTCTTGGCTTGCAAGTGCAACAAGCAACAGATGGCATATTCTTATCACAAGAAAAATATCTTAAGAAAATTTTGAAGAAGTATGGCATGGAAGAGTGCAAACCTGTAAGTACACCAATGATAACCAGATGTAATCTCAGTTCTCATGATGATTCTCCCATGGTGAACCAACCAGATTACAGATCTATGATAGGAAGTCTACTTTATCTCACTGGGACTAGACCGGACATTATGCATGCAGTTGGGATTGTTGGACGATTCCAAGCTAATCCAAAAGAGTCTCACCTTCAGGCTGTCAAAAGAATATTCAAATATCTACAAGGAACTCAAGACTTTGGACTATGGTATCCAAAGAATGTGATCTCACTTTCACGATTGTTATTGATGCAACATTAATGAAATGTTGATGACCTAAAAGCACCGTAGTGGCGGTGCATTCTATATGGGGCCCCGGTTAGTATCTTGGTTCAGCAAGAAGCAAAGCTCTATTGCCTTATCTACAGCAGAAGCAGAATATGTGGCTGTCGCATCATGTTGCACTCAACTTCTTTGGATGATGCAAACCTTACAAGACATTCAAATCAAATGTTCACCTTCTATCTCCATTATGTGTGATAATACAAGTGCCATCAGTATCTCAAAGAATCCTGTTATGCATTCCAAGACCAAGCACATTCCCATCAAGTATCACTTCTTACGTGAACAAGTGCTTGAACAAAAGGTGAATTTGGAGTATGTTACCTCCAAAGAATAGGTTGCTGATATATTTACCAAACCTTTACCCAGGGAAGCGTTCGAATATCTCAAAAAAACGCTGGGAGTAGTCTCTGCCATGCAGAAGATCAGATCTACTTAAATACATAAGATTAATTTGGATACGCGGATTTCCTGGAGGACAGTCCCGTATATATGCGCGTTTATACATAGAAAACCGTGTATGGGTGTTTGCTGAAATTTTTTGTTTTGGGTCAGCATTCCTCAGCACAGCTGTGGTGCTGTTGGGTATCTCTGGTGATGTTTCAGCTCTCATATTTCTGTTTCATTCTCTAATATTTGATGAAGATGCCTTGATGATTTGCTGTTGAAAGTGTTCAAGATGCACAAGCTAAGGGGGAGCTTTGGTCATGTGGAAAGGATGCATTCTTGGCATTCTAATTATTTTTTGTGATCTGATCTCATGCTTGAGATTATTTGGTCTTAATTGTATAAGTTATTTCTATAATTTGATGAAAAGGTCATGTTAAGACCTATGATGTAAATTTGTAATATTCAGTCATGTAAGGACTTGTTCAAATTTGTAAACCCACTTGGTTGAGTAGTTGAGTCAAATATGTGAATCCACTTGGTTGGATCATTGATGTAAGTATGAGTCCTTGGTGATAGGATGAGTTATAGAGTCATGTACTTCATTGAAAAATGTGTTTCCAAAATTCAACATAAACTCAGGGGGAGCATAATACCTTCAGTGCACATCAGATCTACAGAGCTCATCCTTATACAAGCGAATAAAAACCTCGTGTTGGTTTTGATCCGTCCTTTTCCCATGATGTCAAAGGGGGAGAGTATTATCTATTATGGTGTTTGAATAATGGTGATGTTAGTATCAAACATCATCATGGTTTCCATCAAGTCCAAAGGGGGAGATTGTTGGCAATATGATGCAATGTGTTGTCCTTGATGGCAACCTACTTGATGAAGTTGTCCTTGATGGAAACTGACGAGGCTGGTAAACTAGATCAGGGGGTTGGAGCTCCCTTCCAGTTGCAGCTGGAAAATGAGAGAAGGTTGCAGCATTCTGCAGGTAGAAGCCTGCGTATTGGTATAAGTGTGCATCAGTACAATGTTGTAAAAGGTTTTCTATATAATAAAGATTGAAGACAGAGATGACAACAGCGGTGGTTTTCTCCCGACTTGGGTTTCCACCTTAAATATTGGTGTTCATGTGTGAGATGCTTTATAATGTTGATTACTGCTCATAACTTCTAATTATCTAGCCTTATTCATAAATGATAAATCTGTTTAAAAGACTGTTCCTGAGAAATCCCGTAAATCTGAAAGGTAAATCAGTATACGCTAGTTTCCTTCTATATATCCACGTACATACGCTAGTTCTGTTCATAAAAACCGTGTATGGAAATCTACTCAAAGAAAAGGTTGAATTTATAAACTCTAAATACTGATTCTCCCCCGCTCTCAGTATTTTTCCCAACAGAATATTTTGAAATATATTAGTAGATAGGGCATGACTTTAAAAGAGATAAAATATCTATTTTGGGTAGAACACGAATAGACATTTTCCTAAAATATCTTAAAATAGTTAAAGCAGAGATTTGAATCATCCTAATCTGTAGGATCTGAAATCTAATAGGGAAATATTACACAATATAGGATGTATTATAGGAAAATGGTTGTTAGACCTGAAGGGAAGGCTATTGTAAATATTTTCAGATGGCTGTAAGTGACTTTTTTTGAATGAATGAAAGGACCTTGTTGTTTTCCAGATTCTTGTGTCATGTTTTAATGGTGAAGTTCTTCTTTATGCAATCTTCTATTCTTTTATTTAACCATTGTTATATTTTTTTTCCAAGGAAAAATTCATAATTTTATTAATGAAAACAAACTTACATGTTGCATGCGCTGGTAATTGTCAAAACACAGGCTATTAAGTCACATCATAGAACTTATGATACATGGGGAGAAATTAAACTTTTCTCCCTTTCTTCTTTTCTACCATGCACCAAGGACCTTGTGTTGGCATGGTGGAAATAAGGGTGGGATGATTTTCTACTACGATTGCTCCATTGTCCTTATCTGAATTTGAATTATCTGAGTTGTGTTTTCTTTTGTTTTCTCCACTGTTCGGTGCCCCATGGTCCTTTGTCCACTGGGCCGTGGTGGTAAGTTCAAACGTATCTTGCTTCTCTTGTTCTTGTGTCTCTGGTTCGGTTGTTGTCTAGTTGTTTTCATTTGGGATGGATGCATACTGCATCCTCTTCTCCTTTAATCTCCTATTCTAGTTCTTTTGGAGGAAATTTCTAGCCTTTGGTTGCTTTCCCTGTATTTTTCTTTTTTATATTGTCTCTTTTTGCTTCTGGGAAAGTGTTTTGCAAATGCTTGGTGTTCCTGCATATTCTACATCTGAATGCAGTGTTTTCATAGTCAAGATGCTGAGTCCATTTTTACTGTTTTTGATTAAGTTGGATGCTCTCTGGAATCCCTTTTTTGAGGTCCACTTCCACACAGATGTGTGCAAAGGTGTAGAACCTCTCATCCAAGCATTGGGTGTCATTTTTTATATATCTCCAAATGATGTTGCCTATGCCTTCTAGAACAAATTCATTCCATAAATGAAGTGAGAGGTTGTATAGCTGGACCCAAACCGAAATTCTGGTGACCTCCATAGTATTTGCATCAAAATCCATTGCTCTATTTCCTTATTGTTTATAAGAAAATTTTGTTCAGGATTTTTCGTTGCACGCCCTACTCAGGCTTTAAAAAAAATTTATGTTTTCTTCTGAAGTTTGAATGTAGAATTTGGATAAGGTCTACTTTACATTTAAATGGAATTCTAATCTTTTCTTCCCTGCCACTCCCAAATTTTCAAGATCCACAGACTTGACAATCTCGCTTTGTTACACATGATCTCATTCACTCACTCATTTAAATTTTCTTTGACCTTTTGGCTCCATTAGCTCAATGCCTCTCTCCTGTTGTCTCAACCACAAATTTCAAAAGAAATGCTCTACCCGAATAACTAGCCTAAAATGCCCAATCAAACAAAGCTACAGCTAATAGAGAGATCCCTCTCTGGGTATAGGAGGGCTATATCCTAGGCCCGAAGTAGTTTTGATGTTGCCTCCAGGATTCAGTATTCAACCTCGAAATTACAAATCCCTAACACCTTGAAGTGCCAAAAGAAGGAAACGGTCAAATATTTCAATCAACAGTTCGCAGCCATCCTGCACAAGTTTCCCCTGAACATGGACCTTGATGAGTCTATCATTATAGAATATTACATAAGGGCCCTGTCATGAGATATTGTTGTTGTTTTTTTAAATAATAAGCCATGATTACCTTAGCCGAGAATTTCACCACAGCTCTTGCCATAGATAAATATATTCTTTCAATAGGAGCTTTGGACCATGATAATCGTGACGATTGAAAGTCCATGAGAAAGAAGGTGCAACCCGCAGCTAATAAACCCGAGGACAAGGATAAAAACCCCTTCATCTTCGAAACTATCGCTAAGTCCCTAAATATCCTAACGAATGAGGTCTCAAATCTGAAAAGGAAAAGCGACGATACTACCTCGGGTAGCAAACCGAAAAATCCTTTCTTTAGAAAGAACAATAGCACACCAAAACATCCTCCTCCGAATCCCAATGCGAAATTCAAGTGGAGGAGATTCGCAAGGATAATTTATGTTCTTTCCACCAAGCCTTCCACTTAGGGAGAACTTGCCCCCAATGGATCAATAGCATGACTGTAGTGGTGAATCAACTATTGGAAGATTAGACGATAGGAGATCTCGAGGAAGAATATGACCGAGTTGAAGTAGAATTTTCCCCCCCTGACGAAAATTTTGGGTCGACAGCTTCGACCTTTGAGAAGATATGCAGGGAAGAACCCCAATCCATGGTAGAAATTGATATGGCCGAAAATATCCAACCCAAGTGATCCCAGACCTACAACCTTAGGAGTAAGGGTTCGATAGCCGATCACGCTCTTGAAGAGAAAAGGAAAGCATTTCTAAGATATATCGTGCCCCCGAACAAGGAAAACCAGGCAACAACTACTTTTGAGAAGACCATCCTCACTGCTACCTAGGGCACGCCAAAAGCTGGGTCATCCCCAAATTCGCGTCACATGCCCATAGAGGGACCCTCACACCTAGAACCCGGATACAAAATTATCAAAGAGATGAAGAAAATGCGAGCCAATATCTCACTTTATGAGCTTGCCTGGATAGCCAACCAACACAATTTGATTCTCAAAGATTTTGCTAACCCCTCCGCAGCAAGTAGGTATTCCCCTGTGTCAAAAGCTAGTAGTTCAATGCCTTCCTAAGCCTCGGTTAACCTCCAATCCATTTTTAATGCTGTGAATACCGATTCGTGAGGATCAACGCCCCCATTTCTCATGTCGTTTGATATTTTTAATTTTAATTTCCATAACTGCCTCGTTTACTCCAACGCGTCTACCAATTTCATGCCGCTATCTATGTGCAAAAAGTTGAATATTTGTCCCTAGAAGACCGATGCCACAATCATCTAGCTACACAGATCTCAAGTTCCTGCCATGGGTGAGTTAAATAACGTGCTAGTATGTCTCTCCTTAGACTACCTAATACCAAAGTGTAAAGCTCCACCTTATCACACGAGCAAGTGAACCTGATGGACTTCACATTTAAAAGAGGTAGCAGGGGAAAGAACAAGGTAGAATTCATTTTGGAAACACGAGAGAAGGTTTCAGCATAGTCAATTCCTTCAACTTGTGAAAATGCTTTACGAGCAACACAAGCCTTATCTTTATCCACTTTACAATCTCATCCAAATTTTTTTTTCTAAACCCATTTGCATCTGACAAGTTTTCTTTCCTTTGGAAGAGGAACAAGATCCCAAGTATCATTTTCCAATAAGGAACAATATTCTTCATTCATAGCTTCATTCAAATCTGGATGCCCTGAAGCTTCTTCAAAGGTGTCTGGATTAGGATTTTCTAGAACTTGAGAAAATAAGGAAGAGGCTCTTTTGAACTGAGAACATGTATGAAGTTGATCTGCAGGATCACCTGCAAGAGTACTTGTTGCATCTCGAGTAGATCAGACCCATATTGAAAGTTGTGGAGTTGAAGGAATATCTCGAGGAGATGGAGGAGGATTGTCATCCTCCGAACTAGAAGTATTTTTTTCAAAAGTAGAAGAGAGAGAGAGGTGGCACATATGTCGAATCAAGCTTACAGGCCAAAGGTGGCACACCCGTCGAACTAGGCTTGTAGGCCGATATAGTTTCATCAAATTTTACATCTCTTCTAATGATTACATTTTTGGATTTTGGTTGAAGAAGTCTATATCCTTTGGCATCATCAGAGTATCCAACGAAAATGCATTTTTCGCTCTTAGGTTCTAAAGCTTTATGTTTCACATCTAGAATATGGGCCCAAGCTTCACTTCCAAAAACAAAAAATTGACTTACATCTGGGTTGATTGAGCTCCAGGCTTCTTCTAGAGTTATATTCCTTAAAACCTTAGTAGGAGTGTGATTTACTATGTAATTTTCACAGTTAATTGCTTTTGCCCAAAAGTCAAGACAAAGTCCTTTCGATTGAAGCATACAATTATGCATTTCTTTTAGAGTGTGATTCTTCCTTTCAAATACACCATTTTGTTGTGGAGTATATGGAACAGTATGTTTCAATTCAATGCCATCCTAAGTGCAAAAGTGGATAAATTTGTTGTTAACATATTCTCCTCCATTTTCAGATCTTAACTTAAGAATGTGATGTCGAAATTGTTTGTCAACAAAGGCCTTAAAGGCCAAGAGCATGTTAAAAACTTCACTCTTGAGTTTTAAAAAGTATACCCAAGTGTATTTGGAAAAATCATTAATGAAAGTTAAGAAGCACTTGCACCCAAAGAGAGAAACAACATGAAGTGGACCAGCTTGAAACCAGCCTAGATCCACCTTAACTCTGGATCTATCAAGCACTGAGAGGGACCAAATCTCTCGAGGTGCAAACCTTTCCTCGAGTTTTGCACTCAAAAAAGAGGTTTTCACCTCAAGAGATTTGAGCCTTCTTGGTGCTAGATAGATCTAGAGTTAAGATTGAGCTAGGCTTGTTTATAATTTATAACCTTAAAATTGAGGGAATACAAGTTGTCCTATCTTCCTTATAGACATCAAGTATCTCTCTCATTGTGAACATAGTTGTGCCTATATACTTATTGTTGAAGAATAAGACAAACAATAGGAAGATAATAGGAAGACAGGAGGATCCCCAATGTGAATAATATAATGATAAATTGTGATAAGAAAGGATAAAAGGAAACTATATACTATATGAGGCGGTTAAGCCTAATCTAGAAGGTGGAAAGTACCATTTTAACTAGTGTAAAGAAGAAGTCGAACTTGTTGAAGTAAAAATGAAACCTAATGAGTTCCATTATGATGCAAGTTGCCACACAATCTATAAAATTCTTGGGTTCATAAAACTTATAATCTTTGTAACACTAAGTAGGTTGAAGTTCAAAAACACTTTATCTTTAATAATCCACAATAAAAATCAATTTCTAAATATTTATTATAATACGGACGTTCTAAAACAAACAACTTATAAAAATTATAATACTTTAATAATGATTATCTTCGAGCATAAAAATAAAATTCTAAAACAAGCCATGTAAATTCTTCCCCGGTTCTTAAAATGTAATAAAGCTAACTTAATCTTAATATATGTTAATAGCTATCATCATTATTTTATTCATCATTATATTTATTATTATATATTTATATTTATTTATTTAGCTATTAAAATTTAAATATAAATTTTCTGACATTATTATATTTTAATTAATATATTTTTTCGTTAACTAATTTGTACTTTACCATAAAGTTTGTTTCAGTGCTTTCATCCCATCGATGCCTGTGGTATTAATTTTTTTCTAAATTTGTAATCAATTGTTAAACGTATCAATTTTTTTTTTTCTAAATGTTTAATCAATTGTTAAAGAGAAATATCATTTTTATAGCAGAGGCAGTGCATATGAGTGGCTCCGCCGTTATTACTTTCCGTTATTTTGCATACGACGTTACGGCGAACCCGTATTATTAATCATCCTTGTCCGAATTTGGCAGCTATTGGAAACCGAAATCGTTCGCAATTATATTGCCCACCACACAACGCAATGAATGAAAATGAAAGAAAGCACCGACAGAACTATACGAATACTTTGACAAAAAATTGCAGTTTGAAAATCCGAGAAGAAAGCTACTTGTTACATCTCATTATGTCTCGCTCTCGCATTTGATGATTGGAATCCACTAAATCAACGCACACTGAAAAAATAAGTCGAATCTTCATGAACATACCTTCCATAAATTTAGCATTTACTGTGTGAAAGAGGAGGAGAGGCGGGACCGCCCATTTACTGTGATGCGTTGCAGGCAGTGTTTGACTCCCATGCATAATTTTAGGTATGTAGGGTTCTGAGATACTCTCTTCGGATGGACTCTCACCGTCACTCAGCATCGCTCATAATTGCAGTAGTGATAAAAGTATGACTCGGAATAGCAGTGGTCATAAAAAGTATTAAGCAGGACGATGAGAGATTTGGTAGGGAACGGAATCGTAAGATCTACAAATTATCGATGCAGGAGCCCAATAAAACATGAACATGTTCGCTCACTGTGGGAATGTGTGTCATTCTCTGCAATCTTAACTTTTCAATTTGTCAAGCTGTGAATTTCGAAGTAATGTTCCATCGCATTGGAACACCTTTTTTCTCCTTCCTTACAACGATGTAGGTTGTCAAAGTTACATACAATAATTTATTCATTTTTATCATTCCTTTGATCTTAAGGAATGTGAAAGTGAGAAATATTTAAAATTACTTATCATAAACTGAATACATTTCCACCGAATATACCTTCTTTCTTTCTAGAAGGAAAGAAACGTGAATATATTGTCATTTTGACAGATTTCTCATTGGTGACAGATCCGAATGGCTTTAGAAAACTGACTCATTCCTGTCGGATGTAAACGCCTTTTGTAAAAAAAAAAAAAAAAAAACTCTGACTTTGCAGCCTCTCAAAGTCGTAATATTATTTTTATTAGTGAAGTTAAAATGAATTCTGCTTCCTTCAACATTTTTATTACAACCAAATGTATAATGTTAATTTTAATAATAAGTAAATGCATCACCAAATGTATAATGTTAATTTTAATAATAAGTGAATCCATAGAAAATGATTCTAACTGATTTAAAGTTAAAAAAATGTATATTAGACCACTGGCTTTTTATATGCATAGAGAAAATGAATGTAAATTAATTTTATTTTAGATGAGTTATAGTGTGATTATGGCACTCTAATAACAATACAATATTTATTTAAGAAATATACTTATACATTAAATGGATCTCAAATAAGATGATGAATGTTATATTGAGCAATATTATATATTTTAAATATTATTTTGAAAAGGTTTTTCATTAATCATTGGCTAAAGAAACGAGTATAAACATAGAGTTATTTGACTTTATGGTAAATTTGTTAACTCAAATATAATTGAGAAAATCATTAAATATTAGGCTTTTATAACTTATTGAGTGATATTATTCATGTTGTGTCCATTGAGAATCTCTTGTATACTGTTGGATATATCATTATTCCTCGTTTTTAATTGATATCAATATTTTTAACGGAAGATAATCTATGTTAATGGACACTAACTTTCAGTGATGTATGACTTCATCTCCTAGCTATGGTTGAGGAATTATCTCATGGTTTCATTATCTATTTAGCTAAGATGGATGTTAACAATTTCCTTAACCATTGGTTATTTACAAGATTGGATATATGTGGAAATTGTTGCTAAGGATAACTACCTTAAGAGAAACCCCCAAGAGTGTATGATACTAACGTTCAAAATCCTCTTGCTCAAACATGACATTGATTCATGTAGATAGTACTACTCATTTTCTCCTTCAACCACTCGCCTGATTACACCATGGTGCATCAAATGACTCCCTTAGCTCACATGGTAGAGAAAGGGTTGTCAATTGAACATTTCATACAACTAACGAAATGTTGTCATGGTTTGAAGTGTGTGTGATCGAGGTGGATATTGGTGGCCACCCGCCTATTCCACTTGGGGCCCCAGCATTGTCTCTTTTAGTTTTTCAGCACAAGTTACTATTTTTAGCAGTTTTTCTAGTCCTAAACTTCAAGAGCCATTTTGAGGCCCTAAACAATGTTTTTTGGGAAAACCGGGAGCAACATGGGTCCATGGACCGATGCTGCTCACACGAAAAGTTGTAGTCCTCGGATATAAGTTTTTAACAAGGTATCATGCACGCCAAACAGAGATCATATGCCAAAGTTATGTCCCCGAGAAATTGAAACACCGATTTACCCAAACTGGGTCCATAGTTTTGGTGCTTCATCACCTAGGATTAGGGTTTTGGATGTTTAGGGTTTTCCATTGCTTCTAAATAATATGTAGGCCCTCAAGCCTCATTGGAACATAGTTCAAAGGTCTCTAGTCATCACATCTCTTCTCATAGATAAGCTGCCAGTGCCCTAGCTAGTTTATATCCATTCTTCCTGTAAGAAAATTCCAGTTCTTTGATATTAACGAAATGAAGTGTTATTTCCATTGCATATTTGTATTTATGGTTATATGTGTATTCTTTTGTGTTCTTGCATAAATATGGATCAGTGGCATCAAAGTGGTCTGCTTTTTCTCGATCCTTGTTTGCATGTCCTTAACGAGGTCGGGGTATCAGGATTTAGGGCTCGATCTGGTTGAACCTTTGTAAGATCAGCCTCACAAACCCCAACGAACGCCCATGGGGGATGAAAGGAAAGATGAGGGAGCAATAGATCCTATCAAAATATTACTCGAGGAGGCCCTCGAAAAACCAAGGAATGCGATGATGGATAACTTTGCCCAGATCCTTCAACGACTACCCACTGATGGCACATCTGCATCCAACCGCGACTCTAGAGGCAAGACTCCCTTTAAGGTACAAGTAAACTTTGACATTCCCATATTTGAGGGTCAAATAGATGCAGATGTCATAGATCGATGGTTGAATCTATTAGAAGGATATTTCTCGGTTCATGACTTTTCCGATCGAGAGAAGATTATTTTTTCACTCAAAGCTACCTCCCATGTCAAGGACTCGTGGGAAACCAACTCTGAGAAAAAGGATGAGACAAAACCCTCTTTGTTCTCAGTCGTACCCACTTGAAATTCTTTCCGAGACGCCATCAAGAAACAATACTATCCCGTACATAGCCATGAGGAAAAGTACATATAATGCACCACGATGTGGCAACAAAGTGATCAAGATGTGCATTAGCTGATGAATATGTTCCATACCCTGTGCAAAAAGTTGGGTATGAAATATCAGAGAAATATTTGGTGCTAAAGTATTGTAGTTGTCTGAATAGATACATTCAGGAGGAAATGGATTTCCTCGACGTCTCCTTGCTTGGTACGGCATACCTGTATGCTGCCAAGATTGAGCATAAATTAAGACAGAATAAGTGAGACTTTGGATCTGCAAATCAAAATCAAGGGAAAGGTGCCGCTAAACCGAAAAACAAAGAACAAAGCCAAGTGATCTAAAGCTCAAGTTTTAGACCAAAATTGAAAGTGCTCGAGATTGCTGCGAACCTGAATGACTTGGTAGAGTTTGTCGCCAGGATTCCGACACAATTCCTCTCATCAAAATTTCAGTTCATATATCGAAGTTATCGTCTACTATTAGTTTTCCAAAACACGTAAAAAATGAGTAGAACAGGTATAGTGTTGATGTGGCAGGCATAGCCAGCATTGCATGAATATTCTCCAGATTAGAGCCAGTGACACTGTGACAATTGTTGTCTTCAGATTCGCCAGATGGGTTAAGTGAAGAGAAAATTTTCCCAATGACCCTCAATTCTTCCTATGATGGAATTTGAAACTTTTTTAAGGGTGGAGTGAAACCCAACCAGAGGGTGCCACGTGTCCTCTTTGGTGGGCCACCTCCTAACTTATCGAGATCGAATTATTTGTTATATCAGTGATTGGATTAAGGTTCACCGTGGTGTTATTTTAATACATACACGCATAACTATAAACCATTCTTATATGCCCGCTAATCCTGCTTAGTGCTAATTAATCTAGCGCTTAGAATGGTGGAAAATTCAGAGGCAGCGCCAAACTTGGCGTGAATGCCAATTTTAGGAAATTAACTAGTAGTTTCTTCAGTTTTGGAGGAGAAATTGGGGCAAAGTTGGTTTTGGCCAAACTCACTCAATTTGCGACCAAAATGAGCTTAGAAAGAACCATTCTAGGCTAATTGGCATGCTGGGAACTCAATGAAGTAGGTTGCAAAGGCAAAAAAGGTCATCTACAACTGTTTTTGTACATTTGAAGATTTTTTAAGTTAAGGGCCAACAAGTGTTGGGGCCATTGCCGGAGCATCTAAAGTCCAAATTCAGCAAAGAAATAATCATTTTTGGGAGATTATGATGTTTTAAACTCATTGGAATACGTTCCAAGATGTTCTGAAGTGTGTAATAGCAATTTGAGCACACTTGAAACTAATACAAAGGTCACAGTATGAAACTGGACCAAGGAGATGTAGCCCAGGAGGGGTGAACTCCTTTATCAAAATTATATTTGTTAAGCTCTGTTATATGTCTTTGCTGTGTTTACTATTGCTTCTATTATTTCATTTAAAATTATGCTTTTTAAGCTTACGAAAAACTCTTAATTTCACTAAGTACATTGTTTTCCAATCACATGCTCATAAACAAACTCGTGAAGGATAAGTAAAACAAAGAAAAGAAAAGTTTATATATGGTATGAAACTAGCACAAAATTATCTAGCATTCATTTTCAGATCAAGTTGGTATTAGAGCACAAGGTTGCTTGCTTGTTTTACTTGAAGAGTTTTTAATAGTGCAAGTTAAATAATGCTTACAAGATTGAGATTGGATAGAGGAGAAGGGAAGATAGTAATAGCTAGTCTAGAATTGAGGACAAGAAGGAAGAAGGTTGAGAAAGCATCATCCTCACCTAAAGGACAACTCAACACAACACTTGAAGCTCAAGAGGAATTATTTTCAGAGAAGGCTGAAGTGGTTAAAGAGATACAAGCTACAGAGATTGAGCTTGAATCTACAGCCAAAATTTTAGGCCATGAAGGAGATCATGAACATTCTGAAAAAGAGGATTTCAAGAAGGAGTTCAAAGAAATGCAAACGATGGTGAAACTTATTTATGAAGATTTTATGGCAAAGGAAACTGGAGAAGGTTCAAAACAGCCTCATAGAGAATAATCTTTAGACAGTAAAAAGGAGGAAGAGAGGAGCTCAAAAGCCAATGGCAGAAAACCTCCTCCTTCTCCACCACCATCATCATCATCATCCTCAATAGCATATTCATCTTCCAAATCCACTACAAAAACTCATACCCATACTCATTCCAATATCCCAAAAGGTAAGACTCTATTACTCAAGTTGGACGTCAAATTTGAACTTCCTACATATAATGGAGAAGTTAATGCTGAAAGACTAGACAATTGGATTTGTTAGATGGAAGTTTACTGTAGGATTCAGAATCTGCAAGAACATGATATTAAAATCCAATTGGCTTCATTAAGGCTAGAAGGAGAAGCATTAGTTTGGTTCCTGGAAAAGACACAAGAGGAAATGCGCATCCATGGTAAGATTTCCATTTCCTAGGTCGAATTCATTTTTTCCAGTAAAAGACAATTCTATCCATTAGCCTATATGCAGAAAGCAATAATGAGTTGGCAAAACTTTAGACAACTCAATAGTCAAAGTGTCCAAGACTATACACAAGAGTTTAGGAAAAGGGTTTTATTACTTGGAGTAGACTTAAATTCACAAGACACACTCTTGAAGTATATAGGAGGTCTACATTCCTACTTAAAACACATTATTCTCATGTTTAACCCAAATAACCTAGATGAAGTATGTGTGCAAGCCACACATCTTAAAGCAAGGTGTAAAAACATTTCTGAAGAGGGTAGTAAGAAGAATCCATTCAAGGGTAAGGGCAAAGAGAAAGGAGGAAAATGGAAGGGAAATAAGAATGCAAGTGTGAAGAAAGAAGGGGAGAAATTACATGCAAACATTATTCCAAAGAGGGGTATGATGAAGCCCATTGTTGGAAACTACATCCAGAACTAATACCAAAGAAACCAAATAACAAAGGGAAACAAAATACGACTCCCACCACACAAAAATATCTTGTATCTAATTCAGGAGATGAAACCAAGAAATTTTCCATGGTTAACAAAGGAAAATAAGCAATAGCAAGTGCAAGTTCTAGTACCTCAAATATTCACAATAACAATTCAAATGAAGATACACGGATAGAATTATTCCATGTTAGATTAATATCTAATCATACAAAGATTGATTCCTTATATGATACAGGGTCACAAGAAAACTTGATTTCAGAAGACTTGGTGAAAAAACTGAACCTTGAAACTGTACCTCATCATCAACCATACCCTTTGGGTTGGATAATTTACAATGAAAATTTGCAGGTGACAAGGAAATGTATTTTCAAATTTTCTATTACTGCAAACTTTGTTGATGAAGTTGAGTTAGATGTTGTACCACTCGACATTTCAGGGATTATCTTGGGTAGTCCATATTTGTACGACAGAAAAGCGGTCTTCTACCTTCATGAGAACAAATATCATTTGATCAAATATGGAGTGGAGTATATTGGGAGATCTCATCGTAAGAAATTGAATATCTCTTTAGTTAATGCAGGGCAAATGAAAAGGGTAGTAAATGCAAGTAAAAATTTTGTGCTTCTTATGATCAAGAAAAAGGAAGATTTTAACTATGAATCTTTTGAAGGATGTGATGAAAAATTGAAATCTTATTTTTTTGAAGTGGTAAGTCAGCATGGCGAGATGTTTCAATAACAAAAGGGGTTACCACCCAAGAGGGTAATTCAACATGAGATTTAGCTGCAGCAGGATGTTCCACTTCCAATTATTGGTATGTATCTCATGTCAATCATGGAAAGTTTGGAAATCAAGAAGAAAATCCAAGAGTTTCCAAAAAAAGGTATCGTACGCCCATATACTTCACCATGTGGTTCTCCAATAGTTTTCGTTCCAAAGAAGGATGAGACTTGGCGCAAGTGTATCGATTTCTATACACTGAACAAAATCACAGTAAAGAATCACTTCCCACTTCCATGCATTGATGATTTTCTTGATCAATTAAAGAATGAAAAGTATTTCACTAAGTTATATTTGATAAGTGGTTATCATCAAGTTAGGATAACCGAAGAAGACGTTTGGAAAATTTCTTTCAAGACTAGACAAGGATTGTATGAGTGGTTAGTTATGTGATTTTGCTTAACAAATTCACCAGCTACTTTCATGAGAGTAATGAATGATGTACTTATACCATTTCTAGATGAATTTGTCATTGTTTACTTAGATGACATACTCATATTCAAAAAATCAAGAGAAGAACATGTCATGCATGTGAACAAGGTACTTGATGTTTTGAGAAAAGAGCAATTGTTTCTTAATATGTCAAAGTGTGAATTTGGTAAGACTTCATTGGTATATTTGGAACACATAGTTGGAGGAGGTGAATTAAAGATCGATCCTTCCAAATTTGAGGTCATTTTGAATTGGCCAAAGCCCAATACAGTTACCAATGTAAGAAGCTTTTTAGGGGCAACACGATATTGGAGGAAATTTATTACTAATTTTTCTTCCATTGCAACACCATTACATGCAGTGAAAAGAGAGTCTTCCATTGGGGAGATTTGCAGCAGAGAGAATTTGATGATTTAAAGAAAAAGATAAGTTCAACACTGGTACTATAAATTCCAAATCTAAGGCAGCCATTTGAGATCCAAATGGATGCAAGCGATTATGCTATGGGAGTAGTGCTCATGTAGCATGGTAAGCCTGTCTCATTTCATTCTAAAAATTTTAATGGAGCTGTGACTAAATATCCTACATATGATAGAGAGTTATATGCATTGGTAAAAAGTGTAAATAAATGGAAGTATTACTTGATGGGAAAAGAGACCATTATCCATGCCGACCATCATCCGTTCTAGTGCTTACAATCACAATGAAAATTGCAGCAATCAAGACATTTTAGGTGGATGGGTTTTCTACAACAATTTCACTTGGTTATTAGGTACAAGAAATGAATCTTCAATAAGGTAGGTGATATGCTGTCTAGGCCTATTGTAAATTCAACTATTATTCTCAAGAAAAATTCTATTATGCATGAAAGTTACATTGAACAATATTTGAATGATAATGATTTCAAGATGTGTATGAGAACTTGAGTAAGGGAAACCAAAGTGAAGAGTTAGATTATCATGTGCATAACATTTTTTTGTATCACTTTGGTAAGTTATGTATACCACAGGGAGAAAGAAACAATATCATAAGGGAGGCACACACATCATTGATTACAGGACATTCCGGTGTAGGAAAGAAAATAGTGCATCTACAAAGGTATTGTTATTGGCCACACATGAATAAAATTGTTTCTCGTTTTATTAGAGGATGTTATTTATGTGCAACAAGTAAGCCTAGTAATAGGAAGCTTGGTTTGTACACACCACTTCCAGTTCCTTCTCATCCTTGGGAGAGCATCTCAATGGATTTTGTATGAGGCCTTCCTCGGTCAAGGAAAGGTCATGCTTATTTGTATGTTGTGGTAGATAGGTTCAGGAAAATGTGAATTTTAATGGCATGTAATAAAACTATTATAGCTGAAAAAACTGCTAATATTTTCTTTCAAAATGTATGGATCCATTTTTCTCTTCCTACTTCTATTGTAATTGATCGAGATTCTCAATTTGTTGGGAATTTTTGGTCAAAATTGTGGGACATGATTGATACAAAGTTGAAAAAGAGTACAACATTTCATCCACAAACAGATGGTCAAATAGAGGTGGTAAATAGGACTGTTATTCATCTTATAAGAGGCTATTGAAGCAAGCATCCCAAGTTACGGGACAAACAGTTACACTACATACAACATGCATACAACTGGGCAAAACATTCTTCCACAAATACATCGCCATTTGAGGCATGTTTTGGTTACTTTACAAGATCTCCGTTCGAATTTATCTTTGAGAAAGATGTTGCTATAGATGGACATAGTGACATAGATAAAGCAAGAAATTTCATTGATAAAATTCAGTTGGTACATCACACAGTGCAACAACAACTTGATAAGAGTTAAAGCAGCTACAAGGCAAGGCGTGACAAACATTGGGTTGATCACAAATTCCAAGTTGGTGATGAAGTTTGGTTATACATAAGCAAAGAAATAGTACAAGGGGAAGGTAAAAAGCTCAAACCCATCTGTTATGGTCCATTTAAAAGTATGGAAAATATTGTTACAAATGCATTCAAGATAGATTTTCCTCCTTATATGCAAATTTATTCTGTCGTTAATGTTCAGAATTTGAGATTGTTTGAGCCTCCTTTTATTGATGATCAAGGAGAGAATGTTCAGCTGCCATCAGTAGATGATTTCTCGCCAGAATATCTTGATGAAATTCAAAATATCTCATACTTGAAAAAAGAATCAGAACTTCAAGAAGAGGGAAGGTTAAATACCTTAGAGTTGGACTCAAAGGTCAAAATCCTTCAAAGGAAAAATGGTTGGAGATTGGAAAAGTGAGGGATATGTACCCTCACTTGTTGAACAATTGATAGTATCATTTGGGATCCAAAAGGCTTCTAGTAGGAAGGGATGATCTAAAGCTCAAGTTTTAGCTAGAAATTGTAAATGCTTGAAATTTCTTCAAACATGAACGATTGGATAGAGTTCATCACAAGGATTCTGGTGACTTTTTCAGATGACTGTAAGTGACTTTTTTTGAATGAATGAAAGTACCTTGCTTTTTTCCAGATTCTTGTGTCATGTTTTAATGGTGAAGCTCTTCTTTATGCAATCTGCTATTCTTTTATTTAAACATTGTTATATTTTTTTTCCAAGGAAAAATTCATAATTTTATTAATGAAAACAAACTTACATGTTGCATGTGATGGTAATTGTCAAAATACAAGCTATTAAGTTACATCATAGAACTTATGATACATGGGGAGAAATTAAACTTTCATCCCTTTATTCTTTTCTACCATGCACCAAGGACCTTGTGTTGGCATGGTGGAAATAAGGGTGGGCTGATTTTCTACTATGATTGCTCCATTGTCCTTATCCGAATTTGAATTATCTGAGTTGTGTTTTCTTCTGTTTCCTACACTATCCGGTGCCCCATGGTCCTTTGTTCGCTCGGCCGTGGTGGTAAGTTGAAACGTATCTTGCATCTCTTGTTCTTGTGTCTCTGGTTCGGTTGTTGTCTAGCTGTTTTCATTTAGGATGGGTGCATACTGCATCCTCTTCTCCTTTAATATCCTATTCTAGTTCTTTTGGAGGAAATTTCTAGCCTTTGGTTTCTTTCCCTGTATTTTTCTTTTTTCTGTTGTCTCTTTTTGCTTCTGGGAAAGTGTTTTGCAAATTCCTGGTGTTCCTGCATCTTCTACATCTGAATGCAGCATTTTCATAGTCAAGATGCTGAGTCCATTTTTACTATTTCTGATTAAGTTGGATGCTCTCTGGAATCCCTTTTCTGAGGTCCACTTCCACACAGATGTGTGCAAAGGTGTAGATCCTCTCATCCAAGCATTGGGTGACAGTTTTTATATATCTCCAAATGATGTTTCCTATGCCTTCTAGAACAAATTCATTCCATAAATGAAGTGAGAGGTTGTATAGCTGGACCCAAACCAACATTCTGGCGACCTCCATAGTATTTGCATCAAAATCCATTGCTCTATTTCCTTATTGTTTATAAGAAAATTTTGTTCACGATTTTTCATTGCACACCCTACTCAGGCTTTAAAAAAAATTTATGTTTTCTTCTGAAGTTTGAATGTAGAATTTAGATAAGGTCTACTTTACATTTAAAAGGAATCCTAATCTTTTCTTCCCTGCCACTCCCAAATTTTCAAGATCCAGAGACTTGAAAATCTCGCTTTGTTACACATGATCTCATTCACTCATTCATTTAAATTTTCTTTGACCTTTTGACTCCATTAGCTCAATGCCTCTCTACTGTTGTCTCAACCACAAATTTCAAAAGAAACCCTCTACCCGAATAACTAGCCTAAAATGCCCAATCAAACAAAGCTACAGCTAATAGAGAGATCCCTCTCTGGGTATAGGAGGGCTATATCCTAGGCCCGAAGAAATTTTGATGTTGCCTCCAGGATTCAGTATTCAACCTCGAAATTACGAAGCCCTAACACCTTGAAGTGCCAAAAGAAGGAAACGGTCAAATATTTCAATCAACAGTTCGCAGCCATACTGCATAAGTTTCCCCTGAACATGGACCCTGATGAGTCTATCATTATAGACTATTACACAAGGGCCCTGTCATGAGATATTGTTGTTTTTTTTTAAATGATAAGCCATGATTACCTTAGCCGAGAATTTCACCACGGCTCTTGCCATAGATAAATATATTCTTTCAATAGGAGCTTTGGACCATGATGATCGTGACGACTAAAAGTCCACGAGAAAGAAGGCGCAACCCGCAGCTAATAAACCCGAGGACAAGGATAAAGACCCCTTCATCTTCGAAACTATCGCTAAGTCCCTAAAGATCCTAACGAATGAGGACTCACATCTGAAAAGGAAAAGCGACGATACTACCTCGGGTAGCAAACCGAAAAATATTTTCTTTAGAAAGAACAATAGCACACCGAAACATCCTCCTCCGAATCCCAATGCGAAATTCAACGTGGAGGAGATTCGCAAGGATAATTTCTGTTCTTTCCACCAAGCCTTCCACTTAGGGAGAACTTGCCCCCAATGGATCAATAACATGACTGTAGTGGTGAAGTAGCTATTGGAAGATTAGACGATAGGAGATCTCGGGGAAGAATATGACCGAGTTGAAGTAGAATTTCCCCCCTCCCGACGAAAATCTAGGGTTGACAGCTTCGACCTTTGAGAAGATACGCAGGGAAGAACCCCAATCCATGGTAGAAATTGATATGGCCGAAAATATCCAACCCAATTGATCCCAGACCTAAAACCTCAGGAGTAAGGGTTCGATAGCCGATCACGCTCTTGAAGAGAAAAGGAAAGCATTTCTAAGAAATATCATGCCCCCGAACAAGGAAAACCAGGCAATAACTACTTTTGAGAAGACCATCCTCACTGCTACCCGGGGCACGCCAAAAGCTGGGTCATCCCCAAATTTGCGTCACATGCCCACAGAGGGACCCTCACACCTAGAACCCAGATACAAAATTATCAAATAGATGAAGAAAATGCGAGCCAATATCTCACTTTATGAGCTTGCCTAGATAGCCAACCAACACAATTTGATTCTCAAAGATTTTGCTAACCCCTCCTCAGCAAGTAGGTATTCCCCTGTGTCAAAAGTTAGCCGTTCAATGCCTTCCTAAGCCTCGGTTAACCTCCAATCCATTTTTAATGCCGTGAATACCGATTCGTGAGGATCAACGCCCCCATTTCTCGTGTCATTTGATATTTTTAATTTTAATTTCCATAACTGCCTCATTTACTCTAGCGCGTCTACCAATTTCATGCCCCTATCTATGTGCAAAAAGCTAAATATTTGTCCCTAGAAGACCGATGCCACAATCATCTAGCTAGACAGATCTCAAGTTCCTACCATGGGTGAGTTAAATAATGTGCTATTATGTCTCTCCTTAGACTACCTAATACCAAAGTGTAAAGCTCCACCTTATCACACGATCAAGTGAACCTGATGGACTTCACATTTAAAAGCGGTAGCAGGGGAAAGAACAAGGAAGGTAGAATTCATTTTGGCAACACGAGAGAAGGTTTCAGCATAGTTAATTCCTTCAACTTGTGAAAATCCCTTACCAGCAACACAGGCCTTATCTTTATCCACTTTACAATCTCATCCAAACTTTTTTTTCTAAACCCATTTGCATCTGACAAGTTTTCTTTCCTTTGGAAGAGGAACAAGATCCCAAGTATCATTTTCCAATAAGGAACGATATTCTTCATTCATAGCTTCATTCAAATCTGGATGCCCTGAAGCTTCTTCAAAGGTGTCTGGATTAGGATTTTCTGGAACTTGAGAAAATAAGGAAGAGGCTCTTTTGAGTTGAGAACATGTATGACGTTGATCTGCAGGATCAGCTGTAAGAGTACTTGTTGCATCTCGAGTAGATCAGACCCATATTGGAAGCTGTGGAGCTGAAGGAATATCTCGAGGAGATGGAGGAGGATTGTCATCCTCCGAACTAGAAGGATTTTTTTCAAAAGTAGAAGAGAGAGAGAGGTGGCACATATGTCGAATCAGGCTTACAGGCCAAAGGTGGCACACCCGCCGAACTAGGCTTGTAGGCAGATATATTTTCATCAAATTTTACATCTCTTCTAATGATTACATTTTTGGATTTTGGTTGAAGAACTCTATATCCTTTGGCATCATCAGAGTATCCAACGAAAATGCATTTTTCACTCTTAGGTTCTAAAGCTTTATGTTTCACATCTGCAATATGGGCCCAAGCTTCACTTCCAAAAACAAAAAAGTGACTTACATCTAGGTTGATTGAGCTCCAGGCTTCTTCTAGAGTTATATTCCTTAAAACCTTAGTAGGAGTGTGATTTATTATGTATTTTTCACAGTTAATTGCTTTTGCCCAAAAATCAAAACTAAGTCCTTTCGATTGAAGCATACAATTATCCATTTCTTTTAGAGTGTGATTCTTCCTTTCAACTACACCATTTTGTTGTGGAGTATATGGAACAGTATGTTTCAATTCAATGCCATCCTCAGTGCAAAAGTGGATAAATTTGTTGTTAACATATTCTCCTCCATTTTCAGATCTTAACTTAAGAATGTGATGTCGAAATTGTTTGTCAACAAAGGCCTTAAAGGCCAAGAGCATGTTAAAAACTTCACTCTTGAGTTTTAAGAAGTATACCCAAGTGTGTTTGGAAAAATCATTAATGAAAGTTAAGAAGCACTTGCAGCCAAAGAGAGAAACAACATGAAGTGGACCAGCTTGAAACCAGCCTAGATCCACCTTAACTCTAGATCTATCAAGCACCGAGGGGGACCAAATCTCTCGAGGTGCGAACCTTTCCTCGAGTTTTGCACTCAAAAAATATGTTTTCACCTCAAGAGATTTGAGCCTTCTTGGTGCTAGATAGATCTGGAGTTAAGATGGATCTAGGCTTGTTTATAATTTATAACCTTAAAATTGAGGGAATACAACTTGTCCTATCTTCCTTATAGACATCAAGTGTTTCTCTCATTGTGAACATAGTTGTGCCTATATACTTATTGTTGAAAAATACGACAAACGATAGGAAGATAATAGGAAGACAGGAGGATCCCCAATGTGAATAATATAAGGATAAATTGTGATAAGAAAGGATAAAAGGAAACTATATACTATAGGAGGCGGTTAAGCCTAATCTAGAAGGTGGAAAGTACCATTTTAACTAGTGTAAAGAAGAAGTCGAACTTGTTAAAGTAAGAATAAAACCTAATGAGTTTCATGATGATGCAAGTTGCCACACAATCAATAAAATTCTTGGGTTCATAAAACTTATAATCTTTGTAACACTAAGTAGGTTGAAGTTCAAAAACACTTTATCTTTAATAATCCACAATAAAAATCAATTTCTAAATATTTATTATAATACGGACGTTCTAAAACAAACAACTTATAAAAATTATAATACTTTAATAATGATTATCTTCGAGCATAAAAATAAAATTCTAAAACAAGCCATGTAAATTCTTCCCCGGTTGTTAAAATGTAATAAAGCTAACTTAATCTTAATATATGTTAATAGCTATCATCATTATTTTATTCATCATTATATTTATTATTATATATTTATATTTATTTATTTAGCTATTAAAATTTAAATATAAATTTTCTGACATTATTATATTTTAATTAATATATTTTTTCGTTAACTAATTTGTACTTTACCATAAAGTTTGTTTCAGTGCTTTCATCCCATCGATGCCTGTGGTATTAATTTTTTTTCTAAATTTGTAATCAATTGTTAAACGTATCAATTTTATTTTTTCTGAATGTTTAATCAATTGTTCAACAAAAATATCATTTTTATAGCAGAGGCAGTGCATATGAGTGGCTCCGCCGTTATTACTTTCCGTTATTTTGCATACGACGTTACGGCGAACCCGAAATTTGGCAGCTATTGGAAACCGAAATCGTTCGCAATTATATTGCCCACCACACATCGCAATAAATGAAAATGAAAGAAAGCACCGACATAACTATACGAATACTTTGACAAAAATTTGCAATTTGAAAATCTCTCGCTCTCGCATTTGATGATTGGAATCCACTAAATCAACGCACCCTGAAAAAATAAGTCGAATCTTCATGAACATACCTTTCATAAATTTAGCATTTACTGTGTGGAAGAGGAGGAGAGGCGGGACCGCTCATTTACTGTGATGGGTTGCAGGCAGTGTTTGACTCCCATGCATAATTTTAGGTATGTAGGGTTCTGAGATACTCTCTTCGGATGGACTCTCACCATCACTCAGCATTGCTCATAATTGCAGTAGTGATAATAGTATGACTCGGAATAGCAGTGGTCATAAAAAGTATTAAGCAGGACGATGAGAGGTTTGGTAGGCAACGGAATCGTAATAATGAATATGGCAGTTGTAAGATCTACAAATTATCCATGGAGGAGCCCAATAAAACATGAACATGTTCGCTCACTGTGGGAATGTGTGTCATTCTCTGCAATCTTAACTTTTCAATTTGTCAAGCTGTGAATTTCGAAGTAATGTTCCATCGCATTGGAACACCTTTTGTCTCCTTCCTTACAACGATGTAGGTTGTCAAAGTTACATCCAATAATTTATTCATTTTTATCATTCCTTTGATCTTAAGGAATGTGAAAGTGAGAAATATTTAAAATTACATATCATAAACTGAATACATTTCCACCGAATATAGCTTCTTTCTTTCTAGAAGGAAAGAAACGTGAATATATTGTCATTTTGACAGATTTCTCATTGGTGTCAGATCCGAATGGCTTTAGAAAACTGACTCATTCCTGTCGGATGTAAACGCCTTTTGTACCAACCAAAAAAAAAAAGGAAGCAAAAAGCTCTGACTTTGCAGCCTCTCAAAGTTGTAATATTAAAATGAATTCTTCTTCCTTCAACATTTTTATTACAACCAAATGTATAATGTTAATTTTAATAATAAGTAAATGCATCACCAAATGTATAATGTTAATTTTAATAATAAGTGAATCCATAGAAAATGATTTTAACTGATTTAAGTTAAAAAAATGTATATTAGAACACTGGCTTTTTATATGCATAGAGAAAATGAATGTAAATTAATTTTATTTTAGATGAGTTATAGTGTGATTATGGCACTCTAATAACAATACAATATTTATTTAAGAAATATACTTGTACATTAAATGGATCTCAAATAAGATGATGAATGTTATATTGATCAATATTATATATTTTAAACATTATTTTGAAAAGGTTTTTCATTAATCATTGGCTAAAGAAACGAGTATAAACATAGAGTTATTTGACTTCATGGTAAATTTGTTAACTCAAATATAATTGAGAAAATCATTAAATACTAGGCTTTTATAACTTATTGAGTGATATCACTCATGTTGTGTCCATTGACAATCTCTGGTATACGGTTGGATATATCATTATTCCTTATTTTTAATTGATATCAATATTTTTAATGGAAGATAATCTATGTTAATGGACACTAACTTTCAGTGATGTATGACTTCATCTCCTAGCTATGGTTGAGGAATTATCTCATGGTTTCATTATCTATTTAGCTAAGATGGATGTTAACAATTTCCTTAACCATTGGTTATTTACAAGATTGGATATATGTGGAAATTGTTGCTAAGGATAACTACCTTAAGAGAAACCCCTAAGAGTGTATGATACTAACGTTCAAAATCCTCTTGCTCAAACATGACATTGATTCATGTAGATAGTACTACTCATTTTCTCCTTCAACCACTCACTTGACTCAACCATGGTGCATCATATGACTCCCTTAGCTCACATGGTAGAGAAAGGGTTGTCAATTGAACATTTCATACAACTAATGAAATGTTGTCATGGTTTTAAGTGTGTGTGATCGAGGTGGATATTGGTGGCCACCCGCCTATTCCACTTGGGGCCCCAGCATTGTCTCTTTTAGTTTTTCAGCACAAGTTACTATTTTTAGCAGTTTTTACAGTCCTAAACTTCAAGAGCCATTTTGAGGCCCTAAACAATGTTTTTTGGGAAAACCGCGAGCAACATGGGTCCATGGACCGATGTTGCTCACATCAAAAGTTGTAGTCCTTGGATATAAGTTTTTAACAAGGTATCATGCGCGCCAAACAGAGATCATATGCCAAAGTTACGTCCCCAAGAAATTGAAACATCGATTTACCCAAACTGGGTCCATAGTTTTGGCGCTTCATCACCTAGGATTAGGGTTTTTGATGTTTAGGGTTTTCCATTGTTTCTAAATAATAAATAGGCCCTCAAGCCTCATTGGAACATAGTTCAAAGTTCTGTAGTCATCACATCTCTTCTCATAGATAAGCTACCAGTGCCCTAGCTAGTTTATTTCCATTCTTCTTGTAAGAAAATTCTAGTTCTTTGATATTAACGAAATGAAGTGTTATTTCCGTTGCATCTTTGTATTTATGGTTATATGTGTATTCTTTTGTGTTCTTGCATAAATATGGATTAGTGGTATCAAAGCGGTCTGCTTTTTCTCAATCCTTGTTTGCATGTCCCTAACGAGGTTGGGGTATCAGGATTTAGGGCTCGATCTGGTTGAACCTTTGTAAGATCAGCCTCACAAACCCCAAAAAACGCCCATGGGGGATGAAAGGAAAGATGAGGGAGCAAGAGATCCTATCAAAATATTACTCAAGGAGGCCCTCGAAAAACAAAGGAATGCGATGATGGATAACTTTGCCCAGATCCTTCAACGACTACCCACTGATGGCACATCTGCATCCAACCACGACTCTAGAGGCAAGACTCCCTTTAAGGTACAAGTAAAATTTGACATTACCATATTTGAGGGTCAAATAGATGCAGATGTCATAGATCGATGGTTGAATCTATTAGAAGGATATTTCCTGGTTCATGACTTTTCCGATCGAGAGAAGATTATTTTTTCACTCAAAGATACCTCCCATGTCAAGGACTCGTCGGAAACCTTCTATGAGAAAAAGGACGAGACAAAACCCTCTTTGTTCTCAGTCGTACCCACTTTAAATTCTTTCCGAGACGCCATCAAGAAACAATACTATCCCGTACATAGCCATGAGGACAAGTACATATAATGCACCACGATGTGGCAACAAAGTGATCAGGATGTGCATTAGCTGATGAATATGTTCAATACCTTGCGCACAAATTTGGGTATGAAAGATCAGAGAAATATTTGGTGCTAAAGTATTGTAGTTGTCTGAATAGATACATTCAAGAGGAAATGGAGTTCATCGACGTCTCCTCGCTTGGTACGGCATCCCTGTATGCTGCCAAGATTCAGCATAAATTAAAACAGAATAAGTGAGACTTTGGATCTGCAAATCAAAATCAAGGAAAAGGTTCCCCTGAACCGCAAAACAAAGAACAAAGCCAAGTGATCTAAAGCTCAAGTTTTAGACGAAAATTGAAAGTGCTCGAAATTGCTTCGAACCTGAATGACTTGGTAGAGTTTGTCGCTATGATTCCGACGCAATTCGTCTTATCAAAATTTCAGTTTGTATATCTAAGTTATCATCTTCTATTAGTTTTCCAAAACACATAAAAAATGAGTAGAACAGTTATAGTGTTGATGTGGGAGGCATAGCGAGCATTGCATGAATATTCTCCAGATTAGAGCCAGTGACACTGTGATAATTGTTGTCTTCAGATTCGCCAGATGGGTTAAGTGAAGAGAAAAATTTCCCAATGACCCTCAATTCTTCCTAAGATGGAATTTGAAACTTTTTTAAGGGTTGGAGTGAAACCCAACCAGAGGGTGCCACATGTCCTCTTTGGTGGGCCACCTCCTAACTTATCGAGATTGAATTATTTGTTATATCAGTGATTGGATTAAGGTTCAACATGGTGTTATTTTAATACATACACGCATAACTATAAACCATTCTTATATGCTCGATAATCCTGCTTAGTGCTAATTAATCCAGCACTTAGACTGGTGGAAAATTCGGAGGCAGTGCCAAACTTGGCATTAATGCCAATTTTAGGAAATTAACTGGTATTTTCTCCAGTTTTGGAGGAGAAATTGGGGCAAAGTTGGTTTTTGCCAAACTCACTCAATTTGTGACCAAAATGAGCTTAGAAAGAGCCATTCTAGGCTAATTGGCATGCTGGGAACTCAATGAAGTAGGTTCCAGAGGCAGAAAAGGTCATCTACAGCTGTTTTTGTACATTTGAAGATTTTTTAAGTCAAGGACCAGCAAGTGTTGGGGCCATTGCCAGAGCATCTAAAGTCCAAATTCAGCAAATAAATAGTCATTTTTGGGAGATTATGATGTTTTAAACTCATTGGAATATGTTCCAAGACGTTCTGAAGCGTGTAACAGCAATTTGAGCACACTTGAAACTAATACAAAGGTCACAGTATGAAACTGGACCAAGGAGATGTAGCCCAGGAGGGGTGAACTCCTTTATCAAAATTATATTTGTTAAGCTCTATTATATGTGATTGCTATGTTTACTATTGCTTCTATTATTTCATTTAAAATTATGCTTTTTAAGCTTATGACAAACTCTTAATTTCACTAAGTACATTGTTTGCCAATCACATGCCCATAAACAAACTCGTGAAGGATAAGTAAAACAAAGAAAAGAAAAGTTTATATATGATATGAAACTAGCACAAAATTATCTAGCATTCATTTTCAGATCAAGTTGGTATCAGAGCACAAGGTTGCTTGCTTGTTTTACTTGAAGAGTTTTTAATAGTGCAAATTAAATAATGCTTACAAGATTGAGATTGGATAGAGGAGAAGGGAAGCTACTAATAGCTAGTCTAGAAGTGAGGAAAAGAAGGAAGAAGGTTGAGAAAGCATCATCCTCACCTGAAGGACAACTCAACACAACACTTGAAGCACAAGAGGAATTAGTTGCAGAGAAGGCTGAAGTGGTTGAAGAGATACAAGATACAGAGATTGAGCTTGAATCTACAGCCAAAATTTTAGGCCATGAAGGAGATCATGAACATTCTGAAGAAGAGGATTTCAAGAAGGAGTTCAAAGAAATGCAAAGGATGGTGAAACTTATTTATGAAGCTTTTATGGCAAAGGAAACTGGAGAAGGTTCAAAACACCGTCATAGAGAATAATCTTCAGACAGTAAAAAGGAGGAATAGAGGAGCTCAAAAGCCAGTGGTAGAAAACCACCTCCTTCTCCACCACCATCATAATCATCATCCTCAATAGCATATTAATCTTCCAAATCCACTACAAAAACTCATACCCATACTCATTCCAATATCCCAAAAGGTAAGACTCTGTTACTCAAGTTGGACGTCAAATTTGAACTTCCTACATATAATGGAGAAGTTAATGCTGAAAGACTAGACAATTGGATTTGTGAGATGGAAGTTTACTGTAGGATTCAGAATCTGGAAGAACATGATATTAAAATCCAATTGGCCTCATTAAGGCTAGAAGGAGAAGCATTAGTTTGGTTCCAGGCAAAGACATAAGAGGAAATGCGCATCCATGGTAAGATTTCCATTTCCCAGGTCGAATTCATTTCTTCCAGTAAAAGACAATTCTATCCATTAGCCTATATGAAGAAAGCAATAATGAGTTGGAAAAACTTTAGACAACTCAATAGTCAAAGTGTCCAAGAGTATACACAAGAGTTTAGGAAAAGGGTTTTATTACTTGGAGTAGACTTAAATTCACAAGACACACTCTTGAAGTATATAGGAGGTCTACATTCCTACTTAAAACACATTATTCTCATGTTTAACCCAAATAACCTAGATGAAGTATGTGTGAAAGCCACACATCTTGAAGCAAGGGGTAAAAACATTTCTGAAGAGGATAGTAAGAAGAATCCATTCAAGGGTAAGGGAAAAGAGAAAGGAGGAAAATGGAAGGGAAATAAGAATGCGTGTGAAGAAATAAGGGGAGAAATTACATGCAAACATTATTCCAAAGAGGGGTATGATGAAGCCCATTGTTGGAAACTACATCCAGAACTAATACCAAAGAAACCAAATAACAAATGGAAACAAAATACGACTCCCACCACACACAAATATCTTGTATCTAATTCAGGAGATGAAACCAAGAAATTTTCCATGGTTAACAAAGGAAAATAAGCAATATCAAGTGCAAGTTCTAGTACCTCAAATATTCACAATAACACTTCAAATGAAGATACACGGATAGAATTATTCCATGTTAGAGTAATATCTAATCATACAAATATTGATTCCTTATATGATACAGGGTCACAAGAAAACTTGATTTCAAAAGACTTGGTGAAAAAACTGAACCTCGAAACTGTACCTGATCATCAGCCATACCCTTTGGGTTGGATAATTTACAATGGAAATTTGCAGGTGACAAGGAAATGTATTTTCAGATTTTCTATTACTGCAAACTTTTTTGATGAATTTGAGTTAGATGTTGTACCACTTGACATTTCAGGGATTATCTTGGGTAGTCCATATTTGTATGACATGAAAGCGGTCTTCTATCGTCATGAGAACAAATATCATTTGATCAAAGATGGAGTGGAGTATATTGGGAGAGCTCATTGCAAGAAATTGAATATCTCTTTAGTTAATGCAGGGCAAATGAAAAGGGTAGTAAATGCAAGTAAAAATTTTGTGCTTCTTATGATCAAGAAAAAGGAAGATTTTAACTATGAATCTTTTGAAGGATGTGATGAAAAATTGAAATCTTATTTTTTTGAAGTGGTAAGTCAGCATGGCGAGATGTTTCAATAACGAAAGGGGTTACCACCAAAGAGGGTAATTCAACATGAGATTTAGCTGCAACAGGATGTTCCACTTCAAATTATTGGTATGTATCTCATGTCAATCATGGAAAGTTTGGAAATCAAGAAGAAAATCCAAGAGTTTCCAAAAAAGGTATCGTACGCCCATCTACTTCGCCATGCGGTTCTCCAATATTTTTCGTTCCAAAGAAGGATGAGACTTGGCGCAAGTGTATCGATTTCTATACACTGAACAAAATCACGGTAAAGAATCACTACCCACTTCCATGCATTGATGATTTTATTGATCAATTAAAGAATGAAAATTACTTCACTAAGTTATATTTGAGAAGTGGTTATCATCAAGTTAGGATAACCGAAGAAGACGTTTGGAAAATTTCTTTCAAGACTAGACAAGGATTGTATGAGTGGTTAGTTATGTCATTTCGCTTAACAAATTCACCAGCTACTTTCATGAGAGTAATGAATGATGTACTTATACCATTTCTAGATGACTTTGTCATTGTTTTCTTAGATAACATACTCATATTCAAAAAATCAAGAGAAGAACATGTCATACATGTGAACAAGGTACTTGATGTTTTGAGAAAAGAGCAATTGTTTCTTAATATGTCAAAGTGTGAATTTGGTAAGACTTCATTGGTATATTTGGAACACATAGTTGGAGGAGGTGAATTGAAGATTGATCCTTCCAAATTTGAGGTCATTTTGAATTGGCCAAAGCCCAATACAGTTACCAATGTAAGAAGCTTTTTAGGGGCAACACGATATTGGAGGAAATTTATTACTAATTTTTCTTCCATTGCATCACCATTACATGTAGTGAAAAGAGAGTCTTCCATTGGGGAGATTTGCAGCAGAAAGAATTTGATGATTTAAAGAAAAAGATAAGTTCAACACTGGTACTAGAAATTCCAAATCTAAGGCAGCCATTTGAGATCCAAACGGATGCAAGCGATTATGCTATGGGAGTAGTGCTCATGCAGCATGGTAAGCCTATCTCATTTCATTCTCAAACTTTTAATGGAGGTGTGACTAAATATCCTACATATGATAGAGAGTTATATGCATTGGTAAAAAGTGTAAATAAATGGAAGTATTACTTGATGGGAAAAGAGACCATTATCCATGCCGACCATCATCCATTGTAGTACTTACAATCACAGTGAAAATTGCAGCAATCAAGAAATTTTATGTGGATTTGTTTTCTACAACAATTTCGCGTGGTTATTAGGTACAAGAAATGAATCTTCAATAAGGTAGGTGATATGCTGTCTAGGCCTATTGTAAATTCAACTATTATTCTCAAGAAAAATTCTACTGTGCATGAAAGTTACATTGAACAATATGTGAATGATAATGATTTTCAAGATGTGTATGAGAACTTGAGTAAGGGAAACCAAAGTGAAGAGTTAGATTATCATGTGCATAACATTTTGTTGTATCACTTTGGTAAGTTATGTATACCACAGGGAGAAAGAAACAATATTAGAAGGGAGGCACACACATCATTGATTACAGGACATTTCGGTGTAGGAAAGAAAATAATGCATCTACAAAGGTATTGTTATTGGCCACACATGAATAAAATTGTTTCTCGTTTTATTAGAGGATGTTATTTATGTGCAACAAGTAAGCCTAGTAATAGGAAGCTTGGTTTTTACACACCACTTCCAGTTCCTTCTCATCCTTGGGAGAGCATCTCAATGGATTTTGTATGAGGCCTTCCTCGGTCAAGGAAAGGTCATGCTTATTTGTATGTTGTGGTAGATAGGTTCAGGAAAATGTGAATTTTAATGGCATGTAATAAAACTATTATAGCTGAACAAACTACTAATATTTTCTTTCAAAATGTATGGATCCATTTTTCTCTTCCTACTTCTATTGTAATTGATCGAGATTCTCAATTTGTTGGGAATTTTTGGTCAAAATTGTGGGACATGATGGATACAAAGTTGAAAAAGAGTACAACATTTCATCCACAAACAGATGGTCAAATAGAGGTGGTAAATAGGATTGTTATTCATCTTATAAGAGGCTATTGAAGCAAGCATCCCAATTTGTGGGACAAACAGTTATACTACATACAACATGCATACAACTGGGCAAAACATTCTTCCACAAATACATCGCCATTTGAGGCGTGTTTTGGTTACTTTAAAATATATCCATTGGAATTTATCTTTGAGAAAGATGTTGCTATAGATGGACATAGTGACATAGATAAAGCAAGAAATTTCATTGAGAAAATTCAGTTGGTACATCACACAGTGCAACAACAACTTGAGAAGAGTTAAAGCAGCTACAAGGCAAGGCATGACAAACATTGGGTTGATCACATATTCCAAGTTGGTGATGAAGTTTGGTTATACATAAGCAAAGAAATATTACAAGGGGAAGGTAAAAAGCTCAAAACCATCTGTTATGGTCCATTTAAAATTATGGAAAATATTGGTACAAATGCATTCAAGATAGATTTTCCTCCTTATATGCAAATTTATTCTGTCGTTAATGTTCAGAATTTGAGATTTTTTGAGCCTCCTTTGATTGATGATCAAGGAGAGCATGTTCAGCTGCCATCAATAGATTATTTCTTGCCAGAATATCTTGATGAAATTCAGAAATATCTCATACTTGACAAAAGAATCAGAACTTCAAGAAGAGGGAAGGTTGAATACCTCAGAGTTGGACTCAAAGGTCAAAATCCTTCAAAGGAAAAATGGTTGGAGATTGTAAAAGTGAGGGAGATGTACCCTCACTTGCTGAACAATTGATAGTATCTTTTGGGATCCAAAAGGCTTGTAGTAGGAAGGGATGATCTAAAGCTCAAGTTTTAGCCAGGAATTGTAAGTGCTTGAAATTTCTTCAAACATGAACGATCGGATAGAGTTCATCACAAGAATTCTGGTGCAACTCGTCTCATGAAAATCCGAGTTCGTATGACTGAGTTATCGTCTGTTATTCATTTTCCAAAACAGGCAAATTCTAGTCTTGTCTTCCTTAGGTTTCTCTGGCTCATCTTGGAAATGGCTTCTGATTAGAAAATTATCCCAAGAGTCTCCTATAATTTTCAAATGGAATTCAAGAAGTATTTTTACCAACCCATGATGGTTCATAGTGTTGTCTATAAACAGAATTATTTTTAGTATATTTGTGGACATTGTTTTTAAACTATTTAGTATAAAGTAAGGGAGGTTTATTTCTCCATCCTCCAAAAATTTCATCAACAATCGAATATGATAAAAAAATATGCAGCCAAATATTCCTTCACATGTGATAAACTTCTATAAAATTAACAGCATATTTCTCCATTGTTTCTTGAGTGTTGGGCTAGGAATACCCTTTTTGTAAACAAAAGTATCCATAATTGGATTTTTGAGGAAAACTCTCCATGCTTCACTATGAAATTCTTTATTTTTAAACCATATCTCACCAACTCTTGGGGAGCTCTGTAGCTTCAGCTATGAATTTCTCGGTTATTAAAAATTTTATGTTTCCTATTTCAACCTCTGTTCCATCTAAATACCTCACAAAATACTTAGTGATCTCCTTGTGGAATCCATGAATTTTTTCTATAAACCTGATCCACTTAACCTTCTACAGCATCTCTTTGATCTGATGATAACCCTCGATGTATTTAGCTCCTACTAGTTCAATTATGACTATCAAACCCATGTCTTTTGTCGTGAAGAGTCTAGCCTTTAGAATTGTTCCTCTCTGTGTGAAATGAATTGGGTTGTGGATCTGGTTAAGGAAATTGAGTGAAATGAATACTTGATGGGGTTTTAAGAAGCGTGGATGAATAGGTTATGGAATTAGGATATCACCGTTTAATCATAAATGGGAGAATCCGTTATGGATCATTATGAAATATGATGCAAATGATTCGGTCGATTTATGACATGATGTGAATCCAAATCAAATCAAATTATGACATATTGAGGCAGCATGTGATCATCTATGTTATATATGATGATTTTTTTATCTTGTTATTTAAACAAATTTATGTAACATACCTTTATAACTAACCTTTTGTTGTTATTTCCTTGATGTTGATTTGTCAGGTATCCTTCAACATGATGATCTGGAAATGGAGTTATCAATTTCTTGTGCTCATTATTCTTGCTTTAGTAGGTTGTAATAAAATGTAATAAAGTTGCAGAATGTGGTGTCAGTTGCAGAATGGAATGTCAGTTGCAGAATGGAAGTAGTTTTGTACTACCTCTTTTATTTATTTAGAAAAAGAAAAGGAAAAAAGGTTTTTGGGACTTTTAGAATGGAATAGAAAATATAAGATGACAGAAATCTGATTTTCATCCTATATTTTCTGTATAAGGATGTCAATCATTGATTGGTTTTCATACTTATACAATTTATTTTTCTTTTGAATATATATATATATATATATATATATATATATATATATATATATATATATATATATATATATATATATATATATATATATTTTATATATGAGAAATAAAAAGAAGACTAAGTTGGGGAAGAAGAAGGATTCTTCTTCACGAATACCATATCAGTATTATATTGGAAAATTTTGATAAACTCCTCCTTTGTAATTGGCTTATGATAAAATTTTAATCGATGTCCATTCCCAAGAAGAGGTACCTTTTCTTCATCAATTTTCCTTAGCTTGAATGTTCCATTGTTAAAGAATTTTTCAATCTCATAAGGCCCAATCCAATGAGTCTGAAACTTTACTTGAAAGTGTTTGAACTTTGAATCGAACAAAAGTACCCAATCTCGTACTTGAAAATTTTTCTCCTTTATATATTTATCATGGAATTTGGACCTTTGTTGATGGGCTAGATTGGTTCTTTGAATTACATCTTGCCTAATTTCATCAAGCTAATTAAGTTGCTACAATCTATGCTTATGGGCTTCTGATAAGTCAAACCACAATTGGACTGCCATCTTGAAGTTTTGGATATGAAATGCTATAGGAAATATGACTTGTTTCCCATAAATAAGTTCATGGGGAGTATGTCCTTTTGTATTCCTCCATGTAGTCCGGTATGCCCATAAGGCTTCAGGAAGCCTATCTGCCCAATCCTTCCTATGTAGATGTACAGTCTTAGTGAGAATTCCTTCGATCACCTTATTAGTAGACTCCACTTGACCATTTGCTTGTGGATGATATGGAGTGGATCTCTGTTTGATCTTGTAATTCTCCACAAGCTTCTACACCAAATTGGATGTAAACTGGGTTCCCTGATCTGTCACAATTTATTTTGGGACACCAAAACGAGTGAAAATATTCTCAAAGAGAAATTTAACTACAACATTTTCATTAGCTAAATAAATTTCTTTATCTTCTACCCATTTAGTGACATAATTAGTACATACCGAAATATATTTATTTTGATTAGATGGTGGATTGATTGGTCCAACAAAATCCAGGGCCCATTTTTCAAATGGTTCGATGATTACCTGAGGTTGTAATAGAATTTCATCTGTAGGAACAAGTTTCCAAATTATTTGACAGTTGTCACACCTTTTGAAATACTCCCTAGCATATTTAAAGATGGATGGCCAACAATATCCTAAATGAAGGATTTTATAGGTAGTCCTCTTATCAGCAAAGTGTCCACCAGAGGGTTCATCATGACATGCCTTGAGAATCTCAGGCATTTCATATTCTCGAACACACCTTCTCATGATGAGATCTAGACCTATTTTATATAATTCATCATTAACCCATGAGTAAAATGCACTTGTTTGAATAATTTTTTTTTCTCTCTAGGAAACAAGCATGCAGGTAGCTTTCCTGTAACTAAGTAATTAGCAATATATGAAAACCATGGAGATTTAGTAGATATTGAAAAAATATATTCATCGGGAAAATTATCTTCTACTGGAGTATCATTTTTAACATTTTGAATTCTAGACAAGAAATCAACAACTATGTTTTGTTTTCTAGGTCGGTCTAGAATGGTGATATTGAATTCTTGTAGGAGCAATAACCATCTTGTGACTATATAATTAGTAATATATTTATTCATTAAATATCTAATTACAGAATTATCTATATGAATAAAGGTTTCATAGCTGGGGACATAATGTCTAAATTTCTTGATAACATGAACAACAACTATAAATCCTTTTTCAGTTACAATGTAATTTAGCTCAGTAGGAGTTGATTTTTTTCTTGTGTAATATATGGCATAGGGGATCAAATATTTTTGTCCTAATACAGCTCCCAGAGTTGTATATGAAGCATCTGTTGAAATGTGAAAAAGGTATTTTCCAATTTGGACCTCTTAAGATGGGTGCTTAAGAAATTTTTGTTTTTAAAGTTTCAAATGCCAATTGGCAATCATAATTCCAACTAAATTCACAATCTTTGGTAAGAAATTTGATGGGTGGAGATGCTATTTTAGTGAATTTTTCTATAAATATTCTATAATACCCTGTGAATCCTATAAAATTCTAACATCCTTTTAACAAATTGGCATTGATAATTTGAAGATGACTTCAACCTTAGATGAATCAATTTTAATTCCATGTCCCGAAATATGATGTGCTAAAATAATTCCTTTAGTAAACATCATAAAACATTTTTCATGACTTACTGAAAGATTTTCTTCTTTACATCCTTTAAGAAAATTTTCCGAATTTTATAAATATTCTTCAAATGAATTCCGATTAACTGTAAAATAATCCATATATGCCTCCACACAATCATGTATTAGATTATAAAAAATTCCTAATACTGTCCTTTGGAATGTTTTGGGTGCATTGCACAAAGAAAAATGATGTACTTGGTCAGAATAGGCTCCCCATGGACAGGTGAATGTGGTTTTATCTTGATCTTCAGGTGCCACCATCCAAGAATGAGAAATACTTCTTTCATGCTAATGTATCCAATATATAGATATTATCAACCCCTGCCCACGCCCTCCACTTACCATTATTTTTAGGTACAATCACTAGGGGACAAACCCATTGACTGCCTAAAATTGGGTAAATGAAGTTTACATTCAGCAATTTTTGCAATTCTTCTTTTACAATTTCCCTAAGATTTGGATTCATCCTTCTTTGAGGTTGTCTGATAGGCTTACGATTTTCCTCAATGTAGATGTGATGTATACAAGTCTTAGGACTAATTCCTTTCATGTCAGCTTATTCCCATGCATATGCAGAAGAATGTTGTTGTAATGTTTTGATTAACTTTTTTTTTGTAATATTTCCAAGTTTTTTTTGATATTCAAAGATTTTCCTAGAAAGATTTCAACTATAGAGTTAACAAATTCTTCCATATAATATAGATACATCTTCCTATATGACAAGTATTCAATGTTTCATTTTTCTTGAAAATGATCATGTTCATATTTTGAAGATGATTCAAACTTTTCTATTGAATTTATGATTCAACTATCTTCACTAACACCAGAAATAGTAAAGAGAGGTTGTATATCATTGTCATCATCAATCCATTATTTATCTTCTATTTCTCTGATTGTTTTTGCTCGAGGATATAATGTAAATTTATTTGTTGAATTACCATCAGAGATATACATGTCACGAGATATACAACTAATGAAAGCATCAGTTGTAGCCAACCAAGGTCTTCCTAATATGAGTGGATGTCCTCCTAGATTTTTCTTGGGGTTAAAATCATAAAATCAACCAGATCCTCCCAAGATTCTAAGGATACTGAAATTTCTTCTAATATACCATTTGGCTTGATTATTGATTTTTTTCCTAATTGCAGTAATGTAGGTGTATACTGAAGATTTGGAAGCTTGAGTTGTTCAATGGTTTGTTTTCTCATGATGTTTATGGCTAATCCTAAATCAATCAATGTATTTGGAATTTCAATACCATTTACATGTGTTTTTACAATTGGACATCTTAGATATAAATATTCTTGTATGGAATTTTTTCCCATCATAATGTCTGAAATTTTTCCTACTAATTGAATTATTTTTATTTCTTTTGTTTATCTTCCTGGTTTCTTCATGTCAACTCTCTGATTGTTTTAGCTAGAATTGGAATCTCTTTAATGGCCTGTAGCAAAGGATTTTTTATATAGAAATTTTTAATACACCTAGAAAATCATAATTGGGAAACATTATTTGTTTTTCTACCCCTTTATCAACTTGTAATATTTTAGGAAAAGGTGGGTTACAAATAGATATGGATGGTTGCACTATGATAGGAGTTGAGTTTATTGGTTTTTATTTTATTTTTCATTTTTAGAATTTTGGCTCTGTTGAAGAGATGTCCCTTATTCAGAACCTCTATTTTTCTGTAGAGAAATTTCTTCATTAAAATGATCTTCTTCTTGAATGACAACAGAAGGTTTTTTCCTTTCTAATATTCTACCAGATCTAAGTTGAACATCATTAATATCTAGTGGAGTAATCATGTAAGTTGGAAATTTTTGTCCTTCTATAGTGTAAGAATTATGAGGATTTTTATTATTTGTGTTTGGAAATGGCTGGGTAGGTAGTTGGATTGGTCTTTGTGGAAATGATAATGAAAGTTTTGGGTTTTGGTTTTGGAATTGGGGTTGTTGACTTTTTTGTAGAAATTGTTAAGGAGGATAATTTAGATAAGATGGAGGATATTGGTAGTATTGAGAATATCTGCCATAGGGATTTTTCATTCCTTGTGCCCAAGGTTGAGGTTGGGACCAAGGTTCCTGCTAAGAATTCCAATTATTTATTGGGGGTTGAGTATACATTTGGTTGTTAAAACCTTGAGTTTGTGGCCCTTGCCATGGTCTTCTAAAGACAAAGAAAGGAGTTCTACTGGATTTGAAGTTAATTCCTCTTGAAAAAAAACCTTAAGACCTGGAATTAAAGGGAAACTCTTAGTTTCATGATTTTCTGAGAAAATCACACAGGTCTCTATGACTTTTACATTCTCTTAAGGCATGCTTCTTTTTGCATTTAGGACAGAAAACAACGAAGGCATCAATTTTGATTCTCTTATTGTTTTGTAATAAGGGTGTCTATCTGTTCACTAAGACTCCCTAAAATATCTGTTTTAAATTCATCAAGCATATTTCCAATTTCTGCCCTACTTACTGTTCCATTTGCAGCTTTCACTCTAGAGAGAGAAGGATCTCTTGGATTTTTCCTAGTTTTTTATTTTCCCCTTGATATAAGAATACATAATCCACCAATTTCAAGTAACGTGAGTTGAGAGATGTCTCTCCTCCCCATCATGTTGATAATGTCTATCCATTCATCTCTAATTGATTTTAACAAGAGAGATTTTAAAGTATCTTGATCTAAGTTTTCCATTTTAGCTCTTTTTATGTTATGATTGAATCTTTAAATTAGATCCTCCAGGTTCTCATCCTCTCTTTTCGTAATATTGAATAATTAATCCTTTCGATTAATAGGTATGCAATAATTCAAATATCTTTCTAAAATTTTTATTTTCATATCATTCCATGTTTTAATAGATTGTGTGACTAAACCCATGAACCATTTTAAATATTCTCCTTTAAGTGTTGCAAAAAATAGCTTTATTTTTTTAGAATCTTGTAAATAGTCATAAGATATACACAAAACTTCAAATTCAAACAAAAAGGTTTGAGGATCTTCAATTTTTAGTCCATCGAAATTTGGAAGAATGGAAGGTGAAATATTTTTCATTGTGGAATTTGTATCATCATCAATTATAGGAAATCCAAAAGAATTATCATCTTCCATATTTATTTTGTTTCCTTCACCTCGTCCTCCACCTCTTCCTCCTCCAGAAAGTAAATTTTCTCCATTTAAAAATTCTACTTCTCCTTCTCCTTCTCCTGCCATTCTATATTCTTAAGAGCTAATATAAGGTTCTAAATGTAAAGTTAATTGATATTCCTCTAGTTATTATACCAATGGGGTATTGAATAAATTTTATTCTTCTTCTTCCTCTCTAGGAATTTTTAATTCCTCTGCTAGAATGTGTTCTCCTATAGAGCTAAGAAAGGTTACTCCTTCTGTTGGAGATCTAGGATATTCTTCCTGTAATAATTCCTCAGTGGATGAAGTAGGAGATCCTCCTGGTTGGATTTCTGACCTTAAGACTTCAGGAGTTCTATGTCTAGTGAAGTATGGAATATGAGTTTGAGATGGTGGTGTAGCACTACATGGTCTAGGTGGGGTGAGTGGTGTTGTTGTAATTAAAATCCTGCATCTAGCTATGAATCTACCCCTAGAATCTCTTTCTCTACTTATGTAATTTTTTTTAGATGTAAGAAATAAGGTTACCTAATTACACTTCCTCGAGAACGGCGTCAAAATTTTTAGCCAATTTAATGTCTTAAATTTCTTATCATAAATCATCAACTGAGGTTAGTAATCTGATGAAGTGTGGTGCACTATATATGCTTAGTTAACCTTCTTCTTACTTCGTTGTGTATGTTTTTATATTGTTTTGGGGGGTTTTTTTTTTTATTTCTAAAGGAGTTAATCTTAATAAATAAGAACTATGAAATGAATCAACGAAATCTATTGAAGTTTAATGTTAAAACTATTTTTGAAAGAAGGAAGAAAAGGAAACATTATTTTAATATCCTAATTTTGCATAAAATGAATCAAACTTTAAATGGTTAGAATATGATCTAAAAACAAGTATTTATTCTAATGACTTCTGATATTTTTTAAGCTAATTCTGATCTATCTTAATCTAATTCTATTCCATGGATTGTAGGCATAAATCCTATGTTTAAGAGTTTAAATGACAATGCTAATCTAAATGGAAAGAAAATTCAAAGAAATTGAAAAGCAACTATTGTATGACCAATTACTCAATCACCCTATTTTGGAAGAATGACAAATTCATCTTACTGACATGAATTACAAGCAATTTATTATACGGTTAATTTAAACATTTAATCTAAGAAAGCAATTAAAAATAATGTAAAGGAAACTCAACTACTATATGACTAAATACTCAATCATCCAATTTTGAAAGCGTAACAAAGTCATCTTCTTGATATTATTTTTACAAGAATTTAATTATACATTTAATTGAGAATTTAATCAAGGAAAGCATTGTAAAAACATGTAAAGGAAACTCCACTACTGTATGGTTAAAGACTCAATCATCCAATTTTGGAAAATAGAAGAAATATTTTCTTGAGATGTTTATGGTAAGAAAATGATTACAAAGTTATTCTAAAACTAATTCTGGGAAAGCATTCATAAATTTAATTTATGAAATGATAAATAACTTAATCTAAGGATCAAATACAAAGAAATGTAAATTTAACTTATGAATTGACAAAATAGAGCTAATGGAATTAAACTAAAACAACTAATGAAACCTCATTTATGTGCAGGGGCCCTCTGCGACAAAATGAGTTGAAATCCTAACAGACCAGGGTTGGCATGGAGGTTTGGAAAATGCGACCAGGGTTGCGCCTGAAGTACTTTACAATTGAAGAACACAAAAATTACATTACATTTATTGTAAAAGATGAAATAGACGATTTTTCTTCAAAAGAGAGTTTGAAGAAAAATCATTATCAAGCATTATGATGATGAAATTTTTTGCAATGAAAACCTATTTTGAACCTCCCTCATGTGCCTGCTGACATTATTAGTCATTTTGAAGACTAAATTAACGAAATCCTAGACCTAATGAGACTAAAAACCCTAAAATGAATTTTTTGCTAACCAAGTGACCAAACATGACTGTAAATGACTGTAAATGATTTTGATGAATAGACACAGACCAACAGGTACATGACATGAGGGATATGAGTGAAAATCCCCCTGTCATGAGGAGATCCATGCTCCTAATGGAATGTAGATGACTGAACTGAATGAGACACCTAAAATGAAATGCAACAAGAGAAATTTGATCTCTGACAGAGGGATGAAGATATCGACTCTAACATTGGCTTCAATGGGGATGGTAGCTCCTTGGAGGTGCCAAGAACTACAGATTTCTGGGAGAGTAGGCAGTGCCTTCGTCCATTGGGCTATGGAGTCCATAACTTCGACAAATCAACACAAGACTCTTGACTCAATTTTACTGACTGAAAATTAACTCAAACCAACTCAATTTTGAAACCAAAACGACTGAAAGACCTGAATCGACAAACTCAAACCAAAGATGAAATCAACCTTTAGAGTTGTAGCCTTCACCTTGGGCCCCAAACTGAAACTTATGTTGAAACTGACTAAAACAAAAATCACTCAAGACCTACTTAACTGAAATTAGTACTTACAAAGCTTTTTAATGGCAGCAGTCTATCGAGATTTGAGGGCTTCAAATCATGATGACAACCAACTACCTACTGTGAAATATGTACAATCATGTGTAGTGATCTTTCCAATGTAACCAATCCAGCAGATGGCTACATACCAAAATTTTGCTCTCACTTTTCTCGAGCAGGTAGAACGATGTACATGTAGGCAAGTCACAATAACCATTTAAACTAAGGCTTATGATAACGAACTAGGCAGCATTTATCTTTTCTGATGATTGCAAAAGAATGCTAAAAGGATCTTGAAAATCTTGAAGCACTAGCTTGTCTTGAGATCCAGCTGCAAAATTACAAGTACTCCCTTCATTCTGATCTGAAAGAACAATTGATCGCCAAGTGATAAGAAGGCACAGAGAGGTATAGGCTTCCTCCATATGAGTGTTAGCTGTAAGTTCCTTGACCATGAGAGATTATGGCATATTGTCTCTCTTAAGCTCATATTCCTCAACTTCATGGTCTAGGTGATTCATAAATAGAAAACAATCTTCAAGATTATCAAACATGACAGCCTTATCATCTTCGTGAAATAAAATATTATCTGTTTGCTGATCTATAAAGCTAATTACAAGACCGTCATAATTTTCAAAAGAAGAAGAAGTTTCACCAACACTTTCTTGACCATGTGCACACTGCAAATATGCTTTAGCTTGGGTTGTAACATGACCTTTCGGGAGTTGATCTATCTCATCTTCAGACAAAGGAGATAATAGTTTTTGTTTTCTTTTTCTCAAACAGTAATTGTCTTCATGGAATAACATGAAAAACATGAAAAACCTGAATGACATTCCTTAATTCCTTGATCTTCTGAAATTTGAAAACATGGTTGACCATCTTCATATGACATGGCAATCAAATTATCATTTATCACTGAGTTATTGAAAGAATATTTTTCACTTACTTGAACAAAGATCTCATCTTGTTTTTCATGAACTGACTGGATTACCTCCTCATGAAGGCTTTGTTCTAATCAAATGAGAACATTTGGATCAATAACTCACTCCATTATTGTTTGCTGATCTTTCAACAGTTTGTTTCATTGCTCTAGGTAGTTTATGATCCATTGGGTTCTCTGAAATTTGACGGTCAATGTGTCAATCTCCGCCTTCTGCTCCTGAATAGTCTCTCTCAACTTTGAGCTTGGAGAGCTCAAATCCTCATCAATGAGTACAAAACAAGTATCCTGGCCTCCTTAAGGGCCCTAATCGTGCATAGGCCTCCTACCTCTATCCTGTACCCGTACCTGTGCTGTTGATGATGGCAACGAGACCCCTTCCACCCCAAGTGGAGATAATACTCGTCGGGTTACTGCAAATAATCCTCCAGTGCCTCTCTGATAAGTGACATATGTCGGCACACTAGTAGTCTCTGCCCTCTGACCTCCATACTGATGTGAAGGTTCACCTGCATCATGGACAACCTCCGGAGGAACCTCAGGAGCTCTGAAGAAATCATGGCAAATGAAATCCTCCCATGAAATACCCTGCAATCCAAGCTGATGTATAACCACGATCTTGATGAGTGCATAGTGATAAATACTGTTGTACTGCTGCTCGGGAGTTTTCTCTTGCACAAGAGTGGTCATTCTCTCGATATTCTGGCACATGAAATAAGGAATGTTCATCATCCTCACTCTGGTGAAATGCATCCATAACCTGATGTGGTAGGCATAGTGGCGTGAAAACCGGCCCTCACAACTGAAATATCTGATAATGAGTTTCATCAGAGGCGCATAGGATTCCTTTAGGAACCGGAATGGGAACACCCTGCTGAGTTGCCTCACAAAGCTAGGCTTGATGTATGTTTCATAATGCACTCTTTCCACCTGCTCTCTTTTGTTCCACTGTTCACCCACATTCGGTATTCCGGTTACTTAAGAGATGGCTCCGGTGTCAAAGTGAAATTCACACCAACAAGAGTTACCCGACCATCATGTAAATGCAATACAAACAAATGAGCCAACTCCTGATGATGATGGATCTTAGCAATCATCTCACAATATTGATAGCATGACTGCTCTCAAAAACATGTCGTGGCAAGTGGGAAAGCCTGTAATTGAGTCAATGAGGTGGGCTCTTCTCCCACATGTCTGCCACCTTTACGAGGCCTTCTAGGTGCATGTAACTCAGTGGTAGAATCACTATCTCTATCATATGATGTATCAGTGTCTATCTCCATGATGTCCATACAGGGTGTATGTTGGCTTATATGAGATGAAAATGAGAATTTGGTGGTTTTGTTTTAGTTTCCAAATATGTGTCAAAGGGGAGGGACTGTAGGAGAAATAGGGCAGTGGGGAAAATGGGGTTTAATCAAGTGATAATTTTCCTTTTGAAAATTTGACAAATGTAGGGACAATGGACAACCACTTGATTGCTTGGAAAACTTGAGGTTTGGGATATTTTTTTACAAGTGAGATGGGAAAGGGAGAATGAGAGTGAGATGAAATGAATTGGGATAGGGAAATGGGGCTGTAGGAGTGAATGACTTTTAGAGATGCAAGAGGATGGTGTAGTGATGAGATAGCAGTGATGGGAGAGGAACAACAAGGTGGGGAATGGAGTATTTGGCACCAAAATCAATTTTGAAACTTCAATTTCAAAACCCTAAGGAGGCACTTCAACAAGATGATAGGGTTTGAGCTTTGACATTCAAATTCTCATAATCCATTTCCAAACACTTGTAATTAGCAACTAGAGGGTCATATGAACTTACTTGAGCAGAAAAACCGAGTCAATTTAGAGTTTGTGGAAGCAATGCCAAAAATTTGGTTATATGTCCTGTGCGCTGCGACCACTTCCCAGTGCGTCACATTCCTCTATGCGCTGCACTGGTTCAAAAATACACAGTGAAAGGCGGCCCTATGTGCCGCGCTCAGCTAGTGCGTCGTGCCAGTTGCCCAGTGTGTCGCGCAACCAAATTCAACACACAGTCCGCCCTGAAACAACTGCTTTGCTCCTCCATGATTTTTCTTGGCTTCACTCTTGTCTTTAGCATGCAAATGAATCTTTGAAACAATGAAAATATATTTTATGGGAAATATTTTAATTTTTGATTCTTGAAAACCCACTTTTTTAATGTTTGAACTTTGACACTTTTTAAATAAACTCTATTTTGCTTCCTTTTTATTTTTTGGATTGATGATGAGCTTCTGTCTCTTTTTCAGGGAATGGTTGGCATGGAGGTTTGGAAAAGGAGACCAGGGTTGTGCTTGAAGTACTTTACAACTGAAGAACTCAAAAATTACATTACATTTATTATAAAAGATGAAATAGACGATTTTTCTTCAAAACAGAGTTTGAAGAAAAATCATTATCAAGCATTATGATGATGAATTTTTTTGCAATGAAAACCTATTTTGAACCTCCATCATGTGCCTGCTGACATTATTAGTCATTTTGAAGACTAAATTAACGAAACCCTAGACCTAATGAGACTAAAAACCCTAAAATGACTTTTTTGCTAACCAAGTGACCAAACATGACTGTAAATGACTAGAAATGATTTTGATCAACAGACACAGACCATCAGGTACATGACATGAGGAATATGAGTGAAAATCCCCCTACCTTCAGGATATCCATGCTCCTAATAGAATGCAGATGACTGAGCTGAATGAGACACCTAAAATGAATTGCGACAAGAGAAATTTGATCTCTGACAGAGGAATGAAGATACCGACTCTAAAATTGGCTCCAATGGGGATGGTAGCTCCTTGGAGGTGCCAAGAACTATAGATTTCTGGAAGAGTAGGCAGTGCCTTCTTCCATTGGGCTATGGAGTCCATAACTTCGAGAAATCAACACAAGACTCTTGACTCAATTTTATTGACTGAAAATTATCTCAAACCAACTCAATTTTGAAACCAAAATGACTGAAAGACCTGAATCGACAAACTCAAAGCAAAGATGAAATCAACCTTTAGAGTTATAGCCTTCACCTCGGACCCCAAACTGAAACTTATGTTGAAACTGACTAAAACAAAAATGACTCAAGACCTACTTAACTGAAATTAGTACTTACAAAGCTTTTTAATGGAAGCAGTCCATCGAGATTTGAGGGCTTCAAATCATGATGACAACCAACTATCGACTGTGAAATATGTACAATAATGTGTAGTGAGCCTTCCAATGTAACCAATCCAGCAGATGGCTACATACCAAAATTCTGCTCTCACTTTTCTCGAGCAGGTAGAACGATGTACATGTAGGCAAGTCACAATAACCACTGAAACCAAGGCTTATGATAACGAACCAGGCAGCATTTATCTTTTCTGATGATTGCAAAAGAATGCTAAAAGGATCTTGAAAATCTTGAAGCACTAGCTTGTCTTGAGATCCAGCTACAAAAATACAAGTACTCCCTTCATTCCGATCTGGAAGAACAATTGATTGCCGAGTGATAAGAAGGCACATAGAGGTATAGGCTTCCTCTATCTGAGTGTTAACTGTAAGTTCCTTGAACATGAGAGATTCTGGCATATTGTCTCTCTCAAGCTCATATTCCTCAACTTCATGGTCTAGGTCATTCTTAAACAGAAAACAATCTTCAAGATTATCAAACATGACAGCCTTATCATCTTCGTGAAATAAAATATTATCTGTTTGCTGATCTATAAAGCTAATTACAAGACCGTCATCATTTTCAAAAGAAGAATAAGTTTCACCAACACTTTCTTGACCATGTGCACACTGCAAATCTGCTTTATCTTGGGCTTTAACATGAACTTTCAGGAGTTGATCTATCTCATCTTTAGACAAAGGAGATAATACTTTTTGTTTTATTTTTCTCAAACAGTAATTGTCTTCATGAAATAACATGAAAAACATGAAAAACCTGAATGACATTCTTTAATTCCTTGATCTTCTGAAATTTTAAAACATGGTTGATCATCTTCATATGACATGGCAATCAAATTATCATTTTTCACTGAGTTATTGAAAGAATATTTTTCACTTACTTGAACAAAGATCTCATCTTGTTTTTCATGAACTGACTGGATTACCTCCTCATGATGGATTTGTTCTAATGAAATGAGAACAGTTGGATCAATAACTCTGTCTTCTTCATTCCAGATGATCTCAACAGCAGAGCTCTCCTTCATGGGATTCAGCACAAGGTATGCTTGATCATCATGATCTGAATCTAGATCTGAAATAGCTAACTTGAGTTTATCACATTCTGATATTGAAACTTGACTTTCCTGCATATTGTCTTCTTCTATGGACAAATCTGAAACAAAACCTTCTCTTTCATCATTTTCCATTGTACTAAGATCTTGATCCTGCTGCAAAGTTTCCTGAGCATCTTGATGAGTATCCTCTAAGTTCTCTTTATGCTACTGAAATGGATTTTCGTACAGAGCCTCCATGATCTCATCCTCCATGAAAACATCATCTTCATAAACTTTTTCAAGATTTTCAATAAAACTATGAACATGGATACAACAGTTCTGAACTAAAGTTAAGGATGGATAAGATTCTTTATACCTTTCAAAGAACATGGTATGAAAATCCTTTAAACAGTAAATACAAGAAGGCGGAAAACTTTCATACCAAGATCAGGCTTCACCTTCCAGAGTGGCCATGAATATCTTCATCAAGCAATCTTCAGGAAAATCAACCTTCAACTTGCGAATATGTATGTGAAATCTAACCAGATGTAAAGCAACATCCTTCCTATCATCATCTTTAAACGTAGGCAAATTCCTTTGCCAATCTACCTGAGGAATTTTATTTGGAAAACATGGAATATGATCTTGGCTCATGGGAGCATACCTTCGATCTAGCAAAACCATTTTGATAATAATTAATTCACCAAGAAATTCCTCAGGCTACTGATTCTTGAAGAGTAGAGTCGCCATAAAAATTCTTAACCTTCGGATTCTTCGACACTAGAGTCGTCAGGTGAATGATTTCAGCCTTGTTGTGTCTGATCATTGTCCATCATCAACAATCAGATCTTACTTGATACATGTACTGGGGAAATTTGCAAGTTAGATGTTACATTTACAAACTAGACTGGAGATTGACTGAAGCAACGTTTATCTACTTTCACTAATGCAAAGCAAGAGCGTTTCGAAGGCTACCTGGCATAACTTCAGGCTCCGTCTGTAGCTTATAAAACAAATAACACTATCAAGCAAACCATTTTGTTCCCCAGTATGGTCGCCACTATGTTATTGCCTAAATCTACCTCAGGCTGAAAGAAGGCAGAGTTCAGGGTAACATCAAACCACGCTCATTCTGGTAGCTAGCCCTACCAGATCAAGAGAGGGCTCTCTCCAGGTCAATCTCAGCAAAAATAATCAATAGGGCTTGAGATGACTTGAAATAAAGGCTAATTTTAGGCTAGGTATTTAGGTGAAGGAGTTTGATTTTGATTTTGGGGGTTTTGTTGGAATCAAAGGGAAAGGCAGTTTTGGGTCCGGGGACGAGGCCTAGTTTTTGCAGAGTTCTGAATGGGGCAAGGAAGGCAATTGTTTTGATGCTTTGGATTGAATGAATGAATAGTTCAGACTGGTGAGGAGCTGAAGAGGGAAAAAGGTTTTCAAGAATCCTCTTCAAACAGATGAAAACATGGAAAATTAAACAAAACTAAAGGTAGAGCAAAACAATCTAATGAATTCCACCTTTATCACTCATTTGTTTAATTTAAGAAGAAAATAGGAAGGGAAATGGTACACATAAAACATCAGTAAACTTACAATCACTGAGAGAAAAACACCATCAAAACATAGAGCCACATGGATCCCAAAGAGTGTTGCAAACCCTGGTCTATTCCTTTGCCAAAATTGCAGAGATGAAATGTACAATGAAGTGCCAAGCAATCCCAAGTGTCCAACCCTGAAAATGACTGAAGAATTACAAGATATAGACAAGCCTAACTCATCCCCATGCCTCTAGGGGTCGAGCTCACCATTATAGGAGCTATTTCAACCATATCTAAACTAAGAGCTAGAAAATAGGCAATGAAACAACTTGCCTCTATATGATAGGAAACTGATTCATTCACTTACATTTCACTTTTTGGTGAATGAATCTACTAGGATGAGTAAAAATGTGCCAAAATTACATCATAGTCATGAAATTACATCAATTTACATCAAGATTTACATGAAAAAGTCAAACTAGCCAAAAATAGGCGAAAAACTGAGCTGCTGAGTGAAAATAGGCCAAATTTCCCAATGCGTCGCGCCTGAAATCTCTATTCATAGCGCTACATTGAGGCTGATTTTTAGGGCATCCCCGAAGTCAAAATGGAGCGTCGGATAGCTTGTTGGAAATATCTACCTGTCTACTTTCCAACCCAAGTGGAATTTCTAGATTTGGTTGCCATTTGCCCCTCCAAAAATCAAATCTCCCAACACTACTTCCTGTGTATCCAAAAAGTGGCAGAAAGACCATTTTTGAGGTGTTTTTTACCCTTTAGGCAACCCAAAACTTGTCAAAATTCCTAGGTAATGGGTAGGCATGCATAAATTTTGATGAAAAATCCATAAATGCAAAGTTTTCCTCCAAAGGAGCTGCCAATTATAAGTGCGTGCCAACTGGCGCTACGCGTCGGGCAGGAAAATCTGTGTTTAGGCCAAAAATTCAAAATTGACAAAAATTTTCCCAAATTTCTTGAAATTTGGGCTGAAGGTCCATCGTCAAGTGCTATGCCAGGCCAAAGAAGCTTCGGCCAAAACTTGGAGTCTATCATGCCTTTTGCGACGCTTTAATGCCCTCTTTAGTTTTGCCTTCAGGATCTTGATCCTCGCTTTGCAAACATGATTTCACGCCCAATAATGGTTCTTCATGTGCCTGAGCATGTTATTTTCCTTGTTTTCCTTCTCCAATAGCTTCTCAATATGAATATTGACCCTCTCAAGCCAAGTCTCTCTATCAGCCTCAATCTCTCGCTCATTGGGTGTCATCTCGGTTTGGCTTCTTTGGGCAGCTTGCCGGTTCTCACGGATGTTTTGCAACTGCATGATTGTTTGTTGATATTTAAACAATTTGTTTCACTACTCCAGGTAGTTTATGATCCATTGGGCTCTCTTCAATTTGACGGTCAATGTGTCAATCTCCGCCTTCTACTCCTGAATAGTCTCTCTCAACTTTGAGCTTGGAGAGCTCAAATCCTCATCAATGAGTACAAAATCAGTATCCTGGCCTCCTGAAGGGCCCTCATCCTACATAGGCATCTTACCTCTGTCTTGTCTGTGTACCTGTGCTGCTGATGATGGCAACGAGACCCCTTCCACCCCAGGTGGAAATAGTACTCGTCGGGCTGCTACAAATAATCCTCGAGTGCCTCTCTGATAAGTGACATATGTCGGCACACTAGTAGTCTCTGCCTTCTAACCTCCATACTGATGTGAAGGTTCACCTACATCATGGAAAACCTCCGGAGGAACCTGAGGAGCTATGAAGAAATCATGGGAAATGATATCCTCCCATGAAATACCCTGCAATCCAAGCTGATGTATAACCACAATCTTGATGAGTGCATAGTGAAAAATATTGTTGTACTGCTGCTCGGGAGTTTTCTTCTGCACAAGAGTGGTCATTCTCTCGATATTCCGGCACATGAAATAAGGAATGTTCATCATCCTCACTCTGGTGAAATGCATTAATAACCTGATGTGGTAGGCATAGAGGCGTGAAAACCGGACCTCACAACTGAAATATATGATAATGAGTTTCATCATAGGCGCATAGGATTCCTTTAGGAACCGGAATGGGAACACCCTGCTAAGTTGCCTCACAAAGCTAGGCTTGATGTATGGTTCATAATGCACTCTATCCACCTACTGTCTTTTGTTCCACTATTCACCCACATTCGGTATTCCAGTTGCTTGAGAGATGGCTTTCGGTGTCAAAGTGAAATTCACACCAGCAAGAGTTATCCGACCATCATGTAAATGCAATACAAACAAACGAGCCAACTCCTGATGATGATGGATCCTAGCAATCATCTCACAATACTGATAGCATGACTGCTCTTGAAAACATGCCGTGGGAAGTGGGCAAGCCTGCAATTGAGTCAATGAGGTGGGCTCTTCTCTCACATGTATGCCACCTTTACAAGGCCTTCTAGGTGCATGTAGCGCAGTGGTAGAATCACTATATCTTTCATATGATGTATCAGTGTTTGTCTCCATGATGTCCATACAAGGTGTATGTTGGCTTGTATGAGATGAAAATGAGAATTTGGTGGTTTTTTTTTAGTTGCCAAATATTTGTCAAAGGGGAGGGACTGTAGGAGAAACAGGGTAGTGGGGACAATGGGGTTTAATCAAGTGATAATTTTCCTTTTGAAAATTTTACAAATGTAGGGACAATGGACATCCACTTGATTGCTTGGAAAAATTGAGGTTTGTGATTTTTTTTTACAAGTGAGATGGGAAAGGGAGAATGAGAGTGAGATGAAATGACTTGGGATAGGGAAATGGGGCTTTAGGAGTGAATGACTTTTAGAGATGTAAGAGGATGGTGTAGTGATGAGATAACAGTGATGGGAGAGGAACAACAAGGTGGGGAATGGAGTATTTGGCACCACAATCAATTTTAAAACTTCAATTTCAAAACCCTAAGGAGGCACTTCAACAAGATGATAGGGTTTGAGCTTTGACATTCAAATTCTCATAATCCATTTTCAAACACTTGTAATTGGAAACTAGAGGGTCATATGAACTTACTTGAGTAGAAAAACCGAGTCAATTTAGAGTTTGTGGAAGAAATGCCAAAAATTTGGTTATCTGTCTTGTGTGTCGCGACCACTGCCCAGTGCGTCGCACTCCCTCTATGCGCCGCACTGGTTCAAAAATACACAGTGCAAGGCGGCCCTATGCACCGCTCTCAGCCAGTGTGCCGCGCCAGTTGCGTAGTGCGTCGTGCAACCAGATTCAACACACAGTTCGCCCTCAAACAACTGCTTCGCTCCTCCACGATTTTGCTTGGCTTCACTCTTGTCTTTAGCATGCAAATGAATCTTTGAAACAATGAAAATATCTTTTATGGCAACGATTTTAATTTTTGCGTCTTGAAAACCCACTTTTGTAATGTTTGAACTTTGACACTTTCTAAATAAACTCTGTTTTGGTTCCTTTTGATTTTTTGGACTGATGGTGAGCTTCTGTCTCTTTTGCAGAGAGCGGTTGGCATGGAGGTTTAGCAAAGGCGACCAGGGCTGCGCTTGAAGTACTTTACAACTGAAGAACTCAAAAATTACATTACATTTATTACAAAATATGAAATAGACGATTTTTCTTCAAAACAGAGTTTGAAGAAAAATCATTATCAAGTGTTATGATGATGAAATTTTTTGCAATGAAAACCTATTTCGAACCTCCCTCATGTTCCTGCTGACATTATTAGTCATTTTGAAGACTAAATTAATGAAACCCTAGACCTAAAGAGACTAAAAACCCTAAAATGAATTTTTTGCTAACCAAGTGACCAAACATGACTGTAAATGACTATAAATTATTTTGATGAACAGACACAGACCAGCAGGTACATACATGAGGGATATGAGTGAAAATCCCCCTACCGTCAGGAGATCCATGCTCCTAATGGAATGCAGATGACTGAACTGAATGAGACACCTAAAATGAAATGCAACAAGAGAAATTTGATCTCTGACGGAGGGATGAAGATACCGACTCTAACAACATCCTTTGCCTGAACTTTGACCATCAGCACAGGTACAATTTTCTATAGTATTCAAACAGGTGGATAGGATGAGATCCATGTGAGGATCATTCCAAAGATGACCATGTGACTCATTCCTTCATTCGCTCCTCAAAACTTGTCAAACCATTAACGTAGCAGTGGAAATGACAATTAGCTGCAGAATAGCATGTGTTCTATAGGTGAGTTACAAAAATTCATTGAACTAACAAGAACATCAAAATATAAATTAGAGACCATTCAAATGAATTCTCTAAGATGAAATATGTCATTTAGCATTGATTGGAGTTATGGATTTATGAAAAGGTAAGGAAAATTGATGAGAATGGATGTCAGAGAAAGAACAATTTTGAGGTTCAACAATATTCAATGGAAAAAATACTACAAAATGCAACCTTCTTTGATACCAAAATATATCATCTGAGTTAGATCTTAAATAATACTGAAGTAGAACTGAATATTTTCCAAAGTGAATTGATTGTTAACTTGATATCTTAGTGTGGAAGACTGAAGGAAATAAATTTATTTAACGATATAATCCATAACTTAAGAAGCACAATTAAACATGAATTTTCAGCAAATAACAGAGATAGAAGACAACAAACATTGATTGCAGAGTTCGTCCCTGGTGGACTACGTCTCCAGGTCCACTTTCAAGATGTGTGCCTATTTTATCAAGGATTCATACAAGGAAGTATTTACATAGAAATTAACCAGACTAAATGTGCTTGTAGGCACCTCTAGTCTCTGTAAATAGAAATCTCTCCCTCCTAGCTTTCCATCTCCTCTCTCGCTGCCCAATTCCGCCTCTGGACAACCAAGATACACTAAAAACAAAAATATCTCTCTCTTACATAATTCTGACTACAAGCCTGCAAAAACACTCCTTCTCTTCCATCATGAGCAATGGTGGTTTTATAATTACAATCCAGATTCAGTTCGAACCCCTTAATTTTATTCATGGCAAGTGGTTGAATGAATTAGGTGTGATTAGGTCTCGGTTAAATGGTGTTCTAACACCTTAGGCATTAGGTTACATGGTGGATAAATTACATATAGCGCACATTTAATACAAAACCAAAATATAAACCATATAGTATAAATAGACCCCTAAGGGTTTTGCAAACAACGACGAACAACTCCAGGTAGGATTGTCCCATGTGACAGGTCGACGCTCAATATCCTAGTGGCCACCTTTTAGGTTAGGTCTGGAAATTACGATGCAGGTGACTATCCATGTGACAACATAATCCTTGAATATGGTCTTCTTGGTGGTCAGTTCTGAACCTGCGCGGTAAACTATGGACTATTCAAACCCCGATCACATGCTGTTTGTGGTCAAATCCGCCCAATGGTTGCGGTCTAGCTCCATTGAGGTTAGACCATATGGTTTATTACAAATGTTACAACCATAGTTTATAACATATAATTATGAAACTTATAACATGGATTTTTAAATATAGTTTAAAACTTTGTTACAAAACATTTGCGTTATGTATTTAGCATAGGCTTGATACCATATAGTTTAGGACTTAGGTTAGATATAATTTTACCATATATTTAGTACACCTTTAACACATGAAATTTACACATTTGAATGTTAAAAATTGAGCCATGAACCAATTGAAGACTCCCTAAAGAACTGAATATTGTATTGGATCCCTATGGATCTGAACTGATGCAAGATAGTCCTGGATCATTCTGCTAAAGCTGCTCACACCTACAACATAGTAGATAACTTAGCACAGTCTCCTTCAACCATATCAATGCTCGAAGTCCTATAGACCTACCCATCACAATGAAAATATCTATTATCTACTTTGGGAACTATCAATCCTACAGATGATCATTTGATCGTCTTTGATGTTGACAAGTCATAACATCCCCCTTTACCTTCATCCCTTTCCTTCCAAATACCATTCAAGATCCGTAATGCTAATATTAAGAGATGTGTCATTGACGAGGGCATGTCCACCGGTGTGATGTCCGCCTATGTTTGGAAGAAACTAGGATCCCCTGATTTGTCCCAATCCCCCATCACTTTACATGCTTGGGACGACCACCCTTATCAACCCCTTGGCATGTTCCGCAATTGTCTAGTCACGCTTGCGGGAAAGACTATTTGTATTGACATATAAGTCATTAATGCCCCCTTGTATTATAATATCCTCTTGGTTCGTAGCTACACCCATGCGAAGTCAATTGTCACATATATGGTTCATTGTAATACGTGCTTCCCTGATAATGGAAATATCATCACCATAGATCAGTTGACATATTATGAACCAAAGTCTCAAACCTCCCCTGAGTCCATCATCTCCTTAGTAGCCGATAACCAATTAGTCGCACCTATCATCATTGTCTCACCATGAGTATATAAATATTCCACCTTAATTGGCTCATTCCCTAGTCCCCCCCTCTCTTATCGTTAAGCCCATCTCATCGAGTGTTCGCATGTTCCAAGCATCTCGGGCTAGCCAAAAGTGACTCGGTACGAGTAGCCAGCAGCCAACACCTTCACAACCTTCTCTTCATTCAACGAAGCCATCAGGACCATATTCTCAAGCTTTCTCCTTCTGCTGGTGTTTCTCCAAATCTCTTTCAATGAGGAACAGTTCTCCTAAGCCTTAATCATCTGGGATTCGTTCCACCAAGCCATTACCCTTTAGGTCAGATACGTTTTTTAACTCCGTCGTATGGATTATTTTTTGTGTCTGTTATGGTTACGTTCATTTTACCTAATTGACCTTGGGGATCCGAGTCGGTTACATTCATCCCCTAGAAAAAACTCCACCTAGTCAAATTAAACCATATATTTCTTTGACTCTGGTTCAATCAGTCGCCATGACCCCTCCCTTTGCTTCAGTGCCATAACCACCTCAACAGGAATTTGCTCATGTTTCAAAATAATATAGTGAGGGGGGAAAAGCCAAAAATAAGGAACCTAAGGATAAGGTTGCCCAAAAAACTCCAGCTCCACCTAAGCCTACAAAGTTGACACCTTCGTGCACTTTGTGTGACATTGTTGGGCATGCTAGCCATAATTTTCCTAAACTCCTTCGTCTCAAACCTTTGGTAAATGAAACTTTTCCGGAATATGATATCCCGGAGATCCATGTTACCTTACCCGATTCATTTAAGAAACTAAAATCGTTGCAAACATACCACCCTTGTTCTCTATGCAACCTCTACAGTCATTATTCCCATCATTTTCCCCATATCGATGATTTTTGAGATACCCTTAAGGAAATTTGTGAAATATAGGTCGCTCGTAGTGGATCATGTACTCCTTTACATGCGATTTTTACTTCACCAAAACCAGAGGACAGTTCTGCACCCATTGTGATACCTCCCCCTGATGTTAAGATAACAAACTCTTCGGTCACTATTCTCTATCTATCATCATCCATGAGATCCACGGAGGAAGACCCCTATGGCGCTTCCCATTCCATTTCTTTTGAACCTCCCTCATCGAACACCCTAGTCTCAACTTCGGTAAATGTTTCATCTACTAGACCTTTGTCTACCCATAGTAGTGATGCGTATGTGAACCATATTTCTCATGATGATGCACTAAGTAGATCCACAACATCATGTGGTCTCCCTTCCTCCAGTCCTTCCATATTCCATTCATATGAAGACATTATGGAAGGCATGACCACCCAAGATTTTCCTTGGGATGATATGCACCATCGTGCATATTTCCTTTTGCAAAAAACCCATGGCCAATATGTTGTGGGATCTAAATATTTCATCCATAGTGAGATCGATTGGTTCTATAAAACCTTAACTCAAACTCATGGATTCGAACCACATACACCTTGTAGCCATTACATTGACACCTAATGTTTGGGTAAGAGGGTACCCATATTTGAGAGTTCGGGGGAAGAACTCTCCCCAACTCTCCTATTGTATCTAGTAGTGTCGACTCTAGTCCCATTATTCTTCCCCATTTAGAAGAAAATCTATAGTCCCATATCATTTCAGATCACTTTAGCGATGATCCATTAAATCATTCCTTCCTCTTACTTCAATGACCTACTCCCTTAGACATTTTTGTTGACCAACGACAGTGTTTTCTAGGTGAGAACCATTTCATTATATATAAAGCCACTCTTTGGTAGAGTGACACCATGTTTGAAAACCAAGAAACTCAATCCATTTGATTCATATATGTAGTGCCAAATGAGGTTTGTAATCCATTATTTCCTTTCTCTAACTGCGTCTATCCATTCTTCCCTCAAAATATAATGATAACATAATGAAATGGTGAGCAACATCATCAAAAAATGTTTAGAGTCCAATATTCTAAATACATTTCGAATTCCCATAAAATTCTTCGGGAAACCTTTTCCCCCTATATCTTCTCACAATCCTCTTGAGGATTTAGTGCCTATGAGACTGAATGCTTGAATCCATTATTTTAGAACTTGGAACACCATGGTGCTCCACAAACTCCTCTAGCTAGGGGCATCATTCACACCTTTGCATACTAGATCAGTCCCCTCCATCACATATGCTGGAATGCATTATCCCATGGTTGGGGGCATTATTTCCCCTAGCCACCTTCTCACTTGATTAACATAAGTCTCGACCTAGACCCCATCGATCTAGGTATGGTCAATTATCCTCCCATTCCATGGATAGTTTTTCCTACCGGTCTCTCCAGTGAGCCATATATTGTAGTTTCTTGAGATCATATCTTCAAATATTCATATGTGATACCATACTTATCACTTGGTCCCCATTTTTGAATTGGTGGTCGGGGATGATTCTAGACCTTCTCTAGTAGTTCATTCATTTATTCCATTCATAACTTTACTCTTCATCATAAACCATTCTTCCAAGAATCATAAATGCCATCCTTAGACAAGTAAGACCACATTCCTGAAAGTCATAAATCGTGATTCCTATGGTAAGTTTGTCTGCTACGATCTCCACAATATTTATGGCCTTCTCCTCCTCTCGATATTCACCACAGATCACTTTGCAAATGAATTGAAATTGGAGGGAAGCTTCCCTTTTCTAGGAGAAATATTGAAATTTTCGTCGCCCATTGCAACCAAAATGTATCTTGGTTTGACGAACCATCAACACCATTAGAAAGCTATCACCAAGCACTATAATGGGCCTTATTTTGTTTTTTTTATTTGGCACTCCACCCAGAAGCCATTTTTTTCCATTAAGTGTCATTTTGTCGCCATTCAAATCAAAATTCTTCATATCAGTTTCTTGTACATTGGCACCACCTTGCCTTGGCACTTGTTGCCTCATGTGTCAATTTTTGTCATGGAAAACCATTATTTGTTGATGATTTTTATGGTCCCCTTGGGCCTATCCTATGTGGCAGCATCATCGAGTCACCCTTGTTTAGAGCATTCTATTTGATTCATCATCACATTCACAATCTATCCTGAGCCCCTTTATCTCCTGTTATAGTATTCCATCCATATTTGTGTCGCATTCATCACATATTGCCCATTTTGGCCTCTAGTCATACTATCCCTCCCCCCCTCCAAATTCGATTCAGTCACTGCTAGGTCAACCCTCAATTTTTATGCTCTAACAAGGGAATTCATACGTTTTCTACTCAATATCCCCTCATTCCATCATCATCCCTATTTTCAGTCCATCAACCACTTTACTATGATCCCTCGTGTCTTAGTTGAGGATTCATCATTACCTCAACTATGTCGGGCCTCCTTCTATCGACATTGGCACATTTATTCTAGAAGAAAGGTCTGGAGGGCAGTGTACCTTGGTTCCAACTTCCATTATTTTTTGGTGACTTCAATAAAGCAAGGGGAATCATCATTACCATTTGACTTCGTTTTTTCTCATATGGTGGACCTCATCACATTATCACATGATTGAGATTCATATACTTGATGGTTTGGTGATCCAACAGATTGTACCAGTGATTCCTAGGTGTGTGTCAAATGTTTCAAACCTCGTGATGGGGTGGCCCTTAAAGTAGCCCCCCACATGTCCTGATGACCTCAGATTATGATATAGTCTCAGATGCAATTCAATAGAAGTAATCGGTTCATTTTTAGCTGCTTGCAATGCCCACAACATCCATGTTTCAGTTAGATGATCCACTCAGATCCTCAGAGCCCTTTCCTATTTAGCAGGGCTTCTTTGGCTGTTATACCCACCCCCCTCCCCATGTCATATGGAGGGTCATTATGTCTCATATACTCCGATGTTCTTGTATTTATTCATGGAACATGTTTTATCATGTGCATTATGTATCTGGAACTTATTATATAATTTTCTAACCCATTGATACCAGCATGTCATGTATCATGTATTATCCATTTTGTAGCTTAGTCCCACATTGTTGGGCTCACCATTACTATTTTTACTTTTTCATCTTGGCGGGCATAGGTATGCCTCCCCACCTCATTGAAAACATATGTATTCCAATAGAAAAGGAGACTTATATCATTTTTAGGTTTCGCTCCCTGAGTTATTTTCCTATCTCACTTTGCTTCACTCAGATCTCTCTATCTTTGGCTCCCCTTCGGTGTCTTCTGATTATGTTCTTACAACGTACTTTGGTCATATTATTTTCTCCTAATACTCACACTTTGGGTGGAAATCTGTTATCACCAAAAATTGGTCATCTAACCATTTCTAATTAGATGGATCGAAGTACACCATGTAAGACCAGTTTTACCATAGTAAAATTTCTTTCACTATAAGAAATAATTTAATAAACCATATTTCGTTAAGTTATTTCTCGTTAAAAGAAAAAACCCCATGAGGAATAATTAAAAAAATCCTTATTTATTTGACTTTCGTGTAGGAATAATTAATTAAACCATTTTTAAAATAATATTCCTAGTAATAATTAACCCAATTATGAGAAATAAATAGATAAATCATTATTTTTCTTATTTTTCTCTATGAATAATTAATTAAATCATTATTTAGCTATTATTCCTTATTAAATTTGACTAAATCACCTAGGAATAATTAAACAAATCATTATTTGTTTATTACTCTTTAACCACATTCTTGAAATGATAAATAAAACATTTATTTGTTTATTATTTATAAATAAAGGTATTTAACCAATTTAAATACATTTTCCCTCCAACAAAATATAATAAAATATTCAAAGTGGTTAGATCTAGATCATGGTTAATATTTTGTTATAAATAGGATAACTCAATATTTTGTTATAAATAAGAGGGTTTTCCATTAATTCTTCACTTTGATCATTCTCATTGTTAGTATTATTTTATTTTTTCATTTGAGTTCCCACTTGATTTCAACACATGCTTTGGGTTTTCTACACCATTGAGAGAGAGAAAATTATGAAGTTGAAGCATTAAGGACAACCAAAAACCCATCCCATTGAGGGGCACTAGTAACATCTACTTGTTTCCTTCACTAGGTGTTATAATAAAAGAATCATTCTTTAATATTGTCTTGTCCGTTGGATACTTGGAGTTATTTTTTCATCAATTGTTATTTATTTTTGTTCTTTAACTAGTTTTACTATATAGATATGGGTTTTTGCAGAATTTTTTCTAATTGTATATTACAGGTCTAAAGAGTTACGTAATCATTTCTGTTGTTAGGGATATTCGTCACGCATAAATAAAGTAGGATGTTTTTGTACACTAGGGATAAGATTTTACACTAACAACCATGACGTTCCAATTGGATGGAGCCTTATTAATTTTCTTTTGAAGGATAAATTTCAGGGATTTACTCACAACTTCCACCTGACCATGTTCTTGAGGATCGTAAGGAGATGAATGCTCCTACCAAACACCCAATTTGAGATCCAATTTAGCCATTATCTTATTCTGGAAATGACTACCACAGTTAGTGACAATCTCCTTTGGAATACTGAAATGAGAAATGACATGGTTGAATAGAAACAAGGTTTTTGTTTAGCATCATTCGCAAAAGTGGGCATAACTTTGGCCAACTTAGTAAAGTAATCCACTGCTATAATAATATACTTATGACCCTTTGTATAAGGCAGGTTAGAAGTTATAAAATCAATGCCCCACTTTGTGAAAGGAACGACGGTGATAACACGGAAAAGTGGAGTTGGATGAGCACACATTTTCTGAGTATAAACCTGACAAGGATGGAATTTTTTGACCACTTCAACACAATCTTTGAAACTCAAATGGAAAAAATAGCCTACACGCAATATTTTTTGGGTTGTAGAAAGCCATGATAGATGACCACCACAAGCTCCATTGTGGCAATCATTCAGTAATGACTCAACTTCTTCTAGGGTTAAGCAACGTCTAATGTTTGAATCAATCCGGTGATGATAAAAAGTGTCACTAATGATAATATAAATTTTATATAAGTGACGCAATTTTCTCCGCTCATCCTTCAAAAAAGTGAGAGGAAACTTCGAAGTCTGAAGATAGATTATGATATCTCGATATCAAGGATCTTGTGAAGAAATTAGGAAATTATGCACATTCGGGTATGATTCCTCATAAACAACTTCTTCTTCAGAAGACAACTCTGAGATTAATGCCACAAATACTAAATATTTCTTAGGTTTTACTGAGAATAACTCGTGATCGAATTATTGTAAAATAAAAATCCATATGTTATAGTTTTCCCCAATCACTCGCTTACTTAAAAAAAATTGAAATGGGTTGGCATTCGCCAAGACAAAAGTTTTTCTAAGTAGGATATAGTGTTGAAGTCAATGGAGAGCATGAAAAATTACCAAAGCTAATTTTTGTACAGGAGATTATCATAGTTCAGGACCTAGTAAGCCTCATCTTAGATAATAAATCACATGCTCATAGAAAGCATCCTCTTCCTAAACTAGAACCATACCTATGGTTGATTCTGTCGCAATGAGATATAAGATGAAATCCTTGCTATAATCGGGAGGAATCACTAAAGGAGCATAGGTCAATGTTTTTTTCAAAGCATCAAATGAGAGTTGAGTGAAATTGTCCCAATGGAACTCCTTTCTTCAACAACATCATAAATCCCTTTGTAATCTCAACATAATTGATGATAAATCTCCTCAAGAAATTGGCTTTCCCTTGGTGAGTCTGAAGTTGATGGATGGTAGACAGGGGAGGAAATTGAATTATTTCCTCAACCTTGAAAGGATCTACTTGAATCCTTTCAGTGGATACTATGAATCCCATTAACCGATTGGATGTGGCAATGTAAACACATTTATTCAGATTCAACCAAATTTTATAATAACGACATTGATGAAAGATCAAATGAAGATGGTGAGGATGATGAATTATCTTTTGATAAAGAGAGAGAAGGTCATCCAAATAAGCTTCGATGATATATTTGATATCGTGGAAAGCGTAGGACATGGCCCGCTACAAATTCGCTCGAGCATTTGTAAGGCCAAAAAGCATCTTTTTGTATGCAAAATTACCCCAGGGACAGATAAAAGTTTTCTTAATTTTATCTTCAGGATGAATAGTAAATATATTATATCCCAAGGAACTATCCATGAAGGAGAAATCTCATTTGCCGCACATTCATCAATAATATGATCAATAAAAGGCATGGGGAATTTATCTTTTGGACAAGCCTTATTTAAATCCATAAAGTCTACTCCTACATTGATTGTTCCTTTTTTTTATCAATCAGAACTGGATTCAAGAGAAACTCAATTAATGGAATGAGGTATATGAAACCAACCTTAAGCAGCTTCTCAACCTCAAATTTGATAGTTGATGTTTTCCCAAGGTTTATCGATCACATATTTTTCTGCATAGGCTTAACATTATTGTAAGTCTTAATCTCGTGTTAGACTATTGATGTATAAATTATAGGAATTTCCTCATAATACCAAGAAAACATATCGCAAAATTATATGAAGAAATCACTATTAGTTCTAATTTCTTCAGGGGAGCACTCGGCTCTAATGTAAACATTTTCAATTATATTGGGATCCCTAGAGATGTTCACCGGGATAGTTTCCAAAATAATAGACATGTTACCTTCAATAGAAATCTGTGTTGGAGCCAAAGGCTTTAAGATTTTATGAGCATCATTAGTTGATGAAGGACTAGACAAACTTGATGCAAGTTCAGGATAAAATATGATTGATGATGCAAGTCATCCCATGGTCTTTATATACCTGTCATTTCTTTTAGGAGTGCCTCTTTATATGGTAAAAATTGATCAAGAAAATCCATAAATGAAGTAGAGTCGAGGGTCCAGGCTGAAGCCACATCTCCATCCAAATCCTCCGGTGAAAGAGGAATAGGATTGGAATCTGCAATGTTAACTATGAACTAATATGCAATTTCATCTGCAGAAATCGAGTATGCCAATCAACCTGCTTGCCCTTCATCTATCTAGTGGTCATAAACCTGATTAAAATTTTCATGCCCTATAAATGCTTGGCTTCTTACAACATACCTTCTTACAATTTCATTGAACAATCCATCTCGGGTTGTACCATAACCACACACTATGGAAGCACTAACATGGAACCAATGTTAGGAGCTTAAATGAATTTTGATACCACTATATGTAGGTGACTATAGCCCTACAAAAACCACTATATGAGCCTTATCCCCACACATAGAGTGAAAATTTATTATATGGTAGCATAATTGAAATTAAAAACTAATAGATATAGATGGGAAACTTAGAAATCCATAGGAAAAAAGATAAGATCCAATAGCATATTTTCATTTTTTGTTTGCATACACAATAATTTAATTATTCTTACAATGATTCGACAATTCTATCACACATTAGGACTCAACATATGCACCATATTTTTCGTGCAAGACATAAATATGTTCCTCTTTTCCTCTATTCATTCTCCTTTTCTAGCTTCATGAAAAAATAATATTTCCCCCTTGTTAAATCCTCCTTCATTTTCAACTACCTTTTCTCTCCCTCATTTTGTCTACTCCTTTCCCTTAAACTCTTGTTGGGTAAATTGAACCACCATAGTGGTTTGGATTCCTTAATTTTTTCCATTCTATTCATAATTCCTTCATATATTGAATAGAGATGTTTTTTTCACTTCATTGTTTCATCATTTAGCTCCCCAACTAATTAATACATATATACACACATGGTATTCGCCTCAAAATCCTTTTAGAAATGTGGAATCATTGTGGTTGTGATATATATATTTAAACTGGAGTTGCAACATTTTAGAAACATTTATATCACAGCAACATAATAGTAAGGTGGTCCCATAGTACCAGTGTTGCAATAGACTTATAGTAAGACAATGCTACAACAATGGTGTGGCAACAATGGTGTCACAATAATACAACAACAAGGAAGTGTTACAACAATTGTGTGATAGAAACATAAAAAAATTGTGGCAATGTAGCACACTTATTTCATCTTCAAAGTTACTAATTGAAATTCATCTTCTACGTTACTAGTTAAAATTGGTACATGCATATTTATTTTGGCTAATGAATCTTCTGCATATGGAAGTAAGTGTTTAAACTATTCTTAAATTTAGATGTTTAGTTTTGTAACATGTAGCTACCTAAGGTTTCAGATAATGGAGATTAATTTTTCCACTCCTCTCAATAATAGACATGGAAGGAATTTAGGAGAACTTTTCTTATGAAAGTTAGCCCAACCATTAAGTTGAACGTTTTCCTTGCACAAACTAAGATTCCAAAGTATGATTGACCTCTAAATAGACTGAAATCTCCAAATTTGAGAAATATAAATATTTGATGTTTATCAATCTTTAGATTATCTAATTATAGGAAGGTATTAAAATCAACGGGGTCTATGTTTGAGTTATATAATTCCATTACCATGTGCAATTTTTTTTTTTAAATATAACTAAAACTCCTTATTTATTGTATCATAACTCATAAATTAATATAATTGTTTATAAAGGGATATAGTGCATAGTGGTAGATAGGAAATTGGGTGATACAAGAGATCTGTATAAGTAAAGTTAGTCTTCTGCATCTTGCATAAAAAATTAGTTCTCTTTTTTCAACGAGAGGAAAATTCTACAACCCAGTCGATGTGTAACATTGTCCTTGTGAAGCTCATAAAATGTTGAGATTCAACAAGATGATGAGCCTAGTGAAAAGAGTCACCTTCACTAAGTGGGCCCGTAAGCTATTTTTGGCACAAAGTCTATTTTTAGACTATGTCTATTTTTAGACATGTCGATCCTATTCTATGAGTTATAGGATGCTATTTGTGGATGGTTGGTCAAGTTGGAAAAATAGATGGACTTCTATTTTTAGACATATTGGGCGAAGTCTACTTTTAGACTGCCAGTCTAAAAATAGATATGTCGAATATTATTAGCTCTTAATAATATTTGGACTCTAAACATTAGCTTATTCTCTTGGAGCACTTTATTTAAGTGCACAGATGTGGCACAGCAGCTGACAGAAGGAATTACACTATTCATGAGGGTTTACTAGAGCTATTATATGAAGGACATCAGTTAGAACTCATGTGATAGAGTTTTGTGGAGTTGGAGAAGTAGTTGGTGGAGTTGTATTTAGTTTAACTCAGTTAGAATTAGTTGAGCTAGTTGTATCCAGTCTAACTGAATGATACACTAGTGAGAGTGGAGTGAATTGATTAGTTAATTAATTCACAAATAATAACTCATTAATGAACTGAAGAATACATCAGTTAACTACAATGCATGGAAGTTTCAATGGAGACCAGAGGAGAGATTGGCGAAAGGGCAAGTGTGACTATCAGTTGTCACTATAGTGATGCATTGATTGCATCCAACACTCACTATAGATGCCAGTGAGGATTGCATGGGCAAGGCTGGAGTAATTCGAACTCATTCAGAGCCATTCTTCAGCAGGGATTGCGCAATAGAGGCAGTCTAGCAGGTGGCAAATATCAGTGCATGGATTTGCAAGATTGGGCTTGATTAGTGTGTAGCGCTTATATTGTACTGAGAGCTTGATATGATAAACTTTGTATGAGGATTGTTACATGATATCTATGACATATATTACATACAAATAGTTGGGGTTTTCAGCTTCAGGCTTTCCCGTTAAACAATTGTGTTAATGTGTATGAATTTTTATTATTTCATGTGTGCATTGCAATCTTGATTTAATTTCTGCAGATGATCAATGGTGGAATAGATTCTATATTTTGCATGAAGTTAAAATAATGTGAGATCAGGAGAATCTTGGACATATAACACATAAGTTATATAATTTCTACATAAAAAATTTAAATAATTGTACATATAAAAAAATAATGTTGGTTCATAAAAAAAATTAAATAATTATATAAATTAGCAATTATAAATCTATTAACTCAACATAGTTCCATCATTATTATTCACATTCGCTAGATTTGTGTTCGTTGAGTTGCTGGGTTAGTTGGCTTTTATTTAGGAAGACTCAAAAAGTAGATATGGTAAATAAATAAAAATAAAAATAAAGTGAACTTATGGTAAATAAATAAAACATATTTGTATACTTACTCCAAAGGTATGGTAAATAAATAAAAATATAAATAAGCCTAAGGTATATCAACATTTAAGTATATGTGAAGCCTATAGGCCAAATACCATGTTAAAAAAAAAGATATGGTAAATAAATATAAATATAAATAAACCAGAGGTATGGTAAAAAATAAAATCACTTTTTATATATACTCAATACTCATCTTTATATTTATGAATCCTATGAGCCACATACGGTGGGCCAAATTATTATTAATACCATGCAAAGAAAACACTATTAACCCCAATATTAATATCAAAAGATTATTATTATTATTATTATTAAATGTAATATTCATATTAATATATTATAATATTAATATTATTAAATTTAATAACTTTCGATATTAAATTTTTTATATTATAATATATATTAATTTATCATGATATATATTAACTATAGATATATATGGTAGGGAAGAACAAAGACATAGAGTCATAAAGGTGGAGAGACGAGGAGTCACAAGGGAGAGATGAGGATAAACTGAAGGAGAGGGGAGAGGAAAAATGAAGAGAGAGAGGGGGAGATGAGTGGGAGAGGGAGAGAAGGTTAAGGGAGGGAGAGGGAGAGGGACACACAAAGATGGAGGGGGGGAGAGAGAGGAGAGAGGGAGGAAGTTGATGAAAGGATTAGAGAGAGCCAGAGACACAAATAGGAGAAAAAGGGGGAGGGGGAAGGACAAGAGGGATGACTTGAGAGAGAGGAGGAGAGAGGGAGGGATATAGTAACACACACACACACAAACACAAACATATATATATATATATATATATATATATATATATATATATATATAGAGAGAGAGAGAGAGAGAGAGAGAGAGAGAGAGAGAGAGAGAGGGAGGTAAGAAGAAAGAAATAGAGTGAGAAAGGTGGAGAGAGAGAGGGAGTGATAAGGAATATGGAGAGATAAGGAAAGGACAAAAGGAAGAAAAAGAGATATAAGTGGGGGAGAGGGAGAGAAGGGGAAGATAGAGATATAGATGGAAGGTGAAGAGAGGGAAGAAGATAGAGTTGGGGAGAGGGAGGGAGGGACATAAATATTGATAGATATGGTGTAGGAGAGTGTGTGTTTTTGGGGGGGTTAGAGATAAAGAGACAAAAAAGGTGAGATGGAGGGAGATATAGATATAGATGGATGGGGGAGAGAGGAAAGAATATTTCTTGCACTAGATGCATTGATTTCAGTATAGATGGTGATTTCTTATCTTATTTGATTTCTTGCACTAGATGCACTGATTTCGGTGTAGATGGTGGTTTCTAATCCTATTTGATTTCTTGCACTAGATGCATTGATTTCAGTGTAAATGGTGATTTCTAATCCTATGTTATTGTTTGCACTAGATGCATTGATTTTAGTGTAGATATTGATTTATAATGATATTTGATTACTTGCATGAGATGCATTGATTTCAATGTAGATGATTTACAATCTTATTTGATTTCTTTCATTAGATGGACTGATTTTAGTGTAGATGTTGATTTCTAATTTGATGTAATTGGATGTATGATGGTACATTAATTTTAAAGTAATTGGATTAATTATGTGGATTGATTTGACTGTAAGAAAAAAAAATTATTGATTGTTGTGTTATAGTAATTCAACCTATTAATATTAGAGACCAAGAGAGACAAGGTATGATGTTTACTACAACAACTCGAGCTAAAGATTTAAATGGTTTACAATATGAAAATATGACAAATCTAACAAGGGTGACAATAAGAATATTAAAATAAAATAGTTTGAGATTGATCACAATGAAGACTATTTGTAATTTACAACATTCTTATTTTTCACATTTTATATCATTCAATGATGTTATTGTCAATTTGCATTTAAAATTTGTATTTCATCTTTTTTCATCATTAAAGTTATTAACGATATTTATCATCTCAACAAAATAAGGTAACTAAGAAAATTTAAAATTAAAATGACGAGTTTTATCTTAGACATATATAGCATATTTAAAATCATTATATTAATATCATATATATTTACATATTATTGATAAAAAAATTCCATATCTTCAATAGATTTCTGTTGCTAACACACGAATGAAACCAACCTAGATCCATCTTAACTCACGATCTATCAAGTGCCGAGAGGGATCAAAGGATCAAATCTCTCGAAGTGCAAACCTTTCCTCAAGTTTTGCACTCAAAAAAGAGGTTTGCATCCGAGGAGATTTGATCCCTCTCTGCGCTAGATAGATCCGGAGTTAAGATGGATCTAGACTCGTTTATAACTTATAATCTTAAAATTGAGGAAATACACCTTGTCCTATCTTCCTTATAGACATCAAGTCTTTCTCTCATTGCGAACATGGTTGTGCCTATATACTTTGAAGAATAAGACAAACAATAAAAAAAAAAATAATTAATTATTACTTTAATAACAATTAACTTATAAAAATTATAGTGCTTTAATAATAATGATCCTTTTCAAGCATAAAAATAAAATTCTAAAAACAAATCAAGTAAATTCTTTCCTTTTTCTTAAAATGTAATAAATCTATTAATTTTTTTTTCTAAATTTGTAATCAATTGTTAAAAAGAAATATCATTTGTATAGCAGAGGCAGTACATATGCGTGGCTCCGCCTTTATTACTTTCCGTTATTTTGCATACGACGTTACGGCTAATCAGTATTATTAATCATCTTTGTCCGAATTTGGCAGCTATTGAATTAAGGAAACCGAATCATTCGCAATTATTATATTGACCGCCACCCAACACAATAAATGAAAATGAAAGAAGCACCCACACAATTATACGAATCCACCAAATCAAGCATTTACTGTGTGATAGAGGAGGAGACGGCCCATTTACTGTGATGGAGGCAGTGTTTGACTCCCATACATAATTTTTAGGTATGTAGGGTTCTGCGATACTCGCTTCGGATGGACTGGCAGCATCACTCCGCATCGCTCACGAAATCGTAATGAACAGTGTGTGTCATTGTCTACGGCCGTGACAGTAATCTTATCTTTTAAATTTGTCAAGCTGTGACATTCGAAGTAATGTTCCATCGCATTGGGAGCACCTTTTGTCTCGTTCCTTTCATCTTAGTGACGGTGAAAAACAACGATGTAGGTTGTCAAAGTTACATGCAATAATTTATTCATTTTTATCACATTCCTTCTTTCTACACCTCTAGAAGGAAGGAAACGTGAATACATTGCACATTGGTGTCCGATGGAATGCTTTAGAAAACTGGGTCATTCGTGCCGGATGAAAACGCCTTTTGTACAACCTAATAAGAAGTTGATATCTTACTATTATTGGAATTTGATGATATAGTTTCCGCTTAGCACCGCCATTCCGGAGTCGTATTATCATTTGTAATATTTAATGTTAAAATGAATTTAGCTTCCTTCAACATTTTTATTACAACGAAATGTATAATCTTAATTTTAATAATAAGTGAAACCATCGAAAATTATTTTAACTGATTTTACGTTAAAATTTTTATATTAGACCACTGACATTTTATATGCAGAGAGAAAAGGAATGTAAATAAATTTTATTTTACATGACTTATAGTGTGGAAAAATGACAATGAAATATTTATTTGAGAAATATAATTATACATATATATAGCCAAAGAAATGAGAATAAACCATAGAGTTGTTTGATTTGATGGTAAATTTGTTAGCTGAAATATGATTGTGCAAATCCTTAAATACTAGGCTTTCGTAATTTTAAGGTTTTTTTTAGGTGAAATCATTGAGTCATGTCACTAATGTTATCTTCAATGGCAATCTCTGATATATGGTTGGATATATCATCCTTCTTCATTTTTAATTCATATCAATGTTTTTAATGGAATCTAATCTAAGTTAATGGGTGCTAACTTTTAATGGTGTAAGACCTCATCTCTTAGCTATGCTCGAGGAATTCTATCATGATTTCATTATCCATTTATCTAAGATGAATGTTAACAATTTCCTCAACCATTGGTTTATTTATGAGATTGGATGTATGTGGACATTGTTGCGAGAGATAACTACCTTAAGAGGAACCCCTAATGGTGTATGATACTAACTTTAAAAGTCCTCTTGCTCAAACATGACCTTAATTCATATAGGTAGTCTTGCTCATTTCCTCCTTCAACCTCTTGTTTGCCTCAACCATAGTGCATCAAATGACTCCCTTGGCTCACATGGTAGAGAAAGAGTTGTCAATTGAACATTTCATACAACTAATCAAATTTTGTCATGGTTTTAATTGTGTGATTATGGTGATTCTTCCCATAATGGGGCTTCTCAACATTTCATATTACCTAATTTATTGTTGTATCATCTTCTAATACCATGATTTCACATAATTTTCTTTGTAAAGTGGGTCATTTCCTATGGTCGAGGTGTATATTTGAGTGACTTCTTAGGGTAATTCCCTATATCCCGACCTATACAAAACATTCTACTTCTTCTCCCATCACATCTACTTTATTCATGTAAAATGAATCATCTCCCTTTCATGCTTAATTCCTCAATGCCATGGATAATAGTTATTTGCATGAAACAAAAGCATACTTTCATGAACTCTAAGTTATTATGAAAATGCCTCAATTGTGTAAAGAATATTTTATTTCACAAAAGAGTTTAAGAGCTATATCAAGAAAATAAAGATTGATTATTAGTTGGAAATTTGTGAAAGGGTTACTAAAAATCCATTTTTCTATAACAATATAAATAGATATTAAAAACCATAGTTGTAATTACTCCACATAGATATCTACAAAAATTAAAAATATGAAAAAAATCAATGTTGCATGTATAAAATCTATAAGAAATAAAATTAGGTCCCTATAACACTAGTGTATCCCCTTATTGTTATTGTTAGTGTATCCCCTTATTGTTAATGTTGTACTGATGTAGTCCCCATAGTGTTATTATTGTTCCCCATAAAAACCCACTATTCTTATTGTTGTGCCCTTACATTATTATTGTAATGTCGGCTCTGGTTATATTGTGACCCCTTAGGCTCCTATATGTAGAGAATAGGTTTTGTAATTTTAATCATCCAAGAATTTTTCATTTAGGTAATGTAAATGAGGTTTCCCTCTTGAAGAGGCTTATTTCTAAGTCGTTTATCTAGCTTTTCTTCTATTTTGTGAGGTCATTGCATAACTTTTGGTATTAGACCTTTGGATTCTAGGGTTTCACTTCTTAAACATGTCATCTTGGAATTTTCGCTACAATTTTTTTTGTGCGAAGATTTAGAAGTGGAAATTGAAACAAAGTATATTCGAAATACTAGTGAACCTCATGTACAAATTTCATATCTTGGTTCGCTATATTTTCAAAGATATGATTTGAGGAAGTTAGGGATTTTGCACGCTCTAGAATTTCATCTCAAAAAGGTGACCGAGGAAAAATTGTCATAACTTTTGTTTTAGGAACTAGATTTGAATTCTGCAAAACGCGGCCGAAAATGCATAGACTCTAGCTTGTCCTTTAGCAACGTTAGAGACGAAAGTTTAAAATGTTATACATGGAATCCCTCACAACTTCACTCTACTAAATGAATCCATAATCAGATTATTGTGGGAGATGTCGCATAACTTTAAATAATCCAAATTAGGTATTACATGTCACATTGGAAAGAAGACTCAGAGGGCTACTATATGACTGAGTTCAAATGTTTGGAATCTGAAATCATAGAGATACATCAATGATCTGAATATGGATAAACTAGTTTTCTATGCTAGCTTCCTTATGAGTATAAAATAAAAGTGTGCTTAAGGATTGTGTGCATAGAGTTGAGAATGAAGCCAGATTACTTCAATGGTTGCTTTTAATTGTTCTTCAACCATCATTATTCCATGAACAAATTGTAAAGCATGAAATCATTAAACACTTGAAAATAAATGTGCATAAAACAACAAGATAAAAACCATTGATGAAGGAGTTCTCCCCTCCCAGGCTACATCTCCATGGCCTATCAACATGACTAGACCACTTTCTTATTTGGTGTCAAAAGTACATATCAGTTTGCTTCCAAACACATGTGGCTATTACCCCTTGAAGGTCATTTTCTTCTGTAAAGAACTCTCACAATATCAGCAACACAACATGTCTCCTACAGAGATGACATTCTTTCACTAGTGAGAGGTAGAAGCCCCTCACATACACCCTTCAATTCCACATTGAAGAATAAAATAAAAAACTTCATGAATAAAGAGCTCAAACCAGATTTGAACCATGCTGGTGAGAGCTTCTGCAAAAAGTGTTCTAGAATTTGGAAAACCCCTACAAGGTCTCCGCCTTGTTCAAAAACTTCCAAAACTGCTTCAAACATCTAATTGATCCATACACCTTACTTGTCAAACCTACAATATGACCCAAAATATTTGCTCAAATCAGTAAACAGAGGTTACAAATGGATTCAAAGCATCCAAAAACCCCTAAGTAGCCTCTTCTAGCTCTACAAATGGTCTTCAGGTGAAGCAGATGTGGCCTCCTCTCCTGGTGGCCCTCGGCATCTTAAATCTTCAAGCTCGAAAAATCACTTCAAGAAGTGCTCCTCTACCTTTGAAACTTGCACCAAACTACTCGTAATATCCATAAATGCTAGGAAAAACTCTTTCTGAGCCCAATTTGGTCGAAAGTTACTCAATTTATGGCTTCTTCAATTTTGCCTAGAAAAAGTCCTCTAAAACTGGAGCAAATCAACCTAACTCTGTCAAAACTGGAGTTCATGCCAAATTTGGTGGACTCCACCAAAATAACTGTAGAGATAAACTCGAATTAATCTAGAGATTAGTGGGTAAATGATGGTTTAGGTGCTAATTGCGCTCTTAGCATAATCTTCATTTAATGAATGGATTAACACATATAAACATTGATTGGAGGCACATTTATTGGAGCTCCACCAGTGGTCACCCGCGCATGGTCACATGGACTAGGGGCGGGTCCCCGCTTACCCCTGCCATAACAAATTTTAAAACTTAAATATATTTTTAATGCTATATATGGTAAGAAATAACATGTGGGTATAGCAGTAAGACCTTGCGTTTTTGTGGGCGAAGTTGCGGGGTCGAGCTCGACCTCCGCCCGTCCACCATATAAAATTTTTCCACATGACATTTAATATGCTATCGACCATACATAACCATATTTTTGCCTTTGGGGGGGCACGTGGCGGCCTCTGAGCTAGCCAGGTGTCGTGACCTCATTGGTCCAACCAAAACCAACCAAAAACTGACATGTAGCCCAGAAATTTGGGCCAACCACAAGCTGACAAGTGTGAGCACACAACTTGATGGAGAAAATCCAATTTGACCAAACATTTAACCCTTTTGACCTTGTTTGATTTTGATTTTTTGTAACACCCCCAAGTTCTATGCTTTTCAAATTAGACATTTGAACATAAATCCATAGGGGAGTGGACCCCAATGGATAATTATTATGTGGATATGGTTAACTACTTATTTATGAAAAATAAATAAAATATTGTGCATGCACTATGACCAGATGAGAAAGTGAGATCACATGCCTAATCCATGAGGTAATGGAAAAGGAAAAAGACTTTCCCAAAATCTTTCAAAAATCCTTGAAAGAAAGTATTTCTAATTTAGATTTTTGAGGAAAAATCTAAATTTCCCCAATGAAGAGGAGTAGTTGGGAAGAGGTGAGAAAAAGCTGGAAAAGCTGAGGAAAAGCTTAAAGCAGCTTTAAAGAGTCCCAAAATGGAAAGCCTAGGCTAAACAAGAATAAAGCATCCTGAAATTCTGGACGCAGAATTGGAAACAGGCTTTGGGGAAAGCATAGCTTAAATAAGCTACTCCAGAACAGATTGAGGTTAGTCTGTTCTTGGAGGATCTCAGCTCGGGGGTGAGTTCTGGAGACAAACGAACTCTAAGATTGGGTGGACTGGTCATAGTAGTGGTGTGCATGCATAAATTGGGAGATTTCTGTAAGTCTGTATTAAACATATCCATGTTTTATGAAATTGTGATGTTAGGGTTCATTATGCAGTTTATGAATTGTCATGTTATGGTGCATTATGCAAATGTTAGATTGATTAATTGTTAAGTAATTCATGTAATTGCAAACCAAAGCTATTGATAGCAGAGACAAATGGTTGGGTTGTATGGATGAGTATCTGGTAGTAATGAGGTTAGAGATGATAGATCAATTGAACAGCAAATCTAATAACCATGTATAGGTATAGCTTGCTATCTCTTAAAGAAATATTTAATTTCTGTGTGTATAAACAGAAAATGTTAACAAAAGAGTACCCATGAACAGCAAGTACCAAACAACTAAACCTATCATAACAATACTGATGGCACAGAATTCACTGTAATCAATAACAGAAAGTAGGGAACAACAACCCTGTGATAGCAGTATGGGGTTCAGTATGTCAGCTGTGTTACAATGGAAAGAATTGTAAAATTTAGAATTTACATTATTCTATTAAATGTAATTGTACACATATGGAAGCAGAAGTTGAATCCTAACTAAGGACGAGGATCTAACACTAGGGATTCTAAACTATCCAGTTCAGTATTCTCTACCTCCATTTGAGTGAAGCAAGAGGATCTGTTTCCTAGTTTTCCCATGCAACAGTTGAATCTGTACCATAGTGTCACACATGTTGAATGGTTGTAACAAAAAAATAAGGGGGGGAAAGCCTATTGCAAAATCTATTGTGTGATAAAAGTTTGTGTGAGGGAAGATTGTAAGCATGTGTAAAAATACCATGAACAGAGCATCTGTTTACCGTCCATAGAAACTACTGGGAAAGTAGTTGGAGCAATGGAGGTTAACTGCGTAGAGATAGATGTATGCGAGGAGGCATACATCTATACCTCGATGCTGAAGCTTTAAAATGTTGAAAATTTTATCAGGCCTGCAAACTGGGAAGTTTGAGTAAGGGCCTAGTGATCATCTAGAGTTGGACAAAACTCTGAACAGAAAACCTGAGAAATACAAAGTAATATATATAGATATATATAAGTCTACTATATGGACTGAGAAGAGGGGAGGTCAAGCCCAAAAATTCTCATGGAAATGTTATGAAAATGAGAAAAAAAAAAAGGGTCTGGGAGACGTGACAAATGGTATCGGAGCAAAGTTCAAAAATTGGGCAAGATATGTGCTCACAAAGAAATGGTTAACTGTTATAAATTTTATGAATATTAAAAATATTTCTTCAAGTATACAAATATCTTGGATATACTTTCAGGTATACAAGTAACAGATTGTGATGAAGTAGAAACATTGATAGGGGAGTAATATGAGGAGGCTCATATACCAGAATGGTTAAACCTATAATAGGTTTAAAACTGGAAACCGATATCTCTCAGAAAAATAGTATTTCTATGTAAAATAATAGAGTATGAAAAAAGTTTTTAATGACATATTTAGCTATTGTTCTACTATCATCGTTATGTAAAAGAAATTTCAGCGTTCAAAAATTTAAGATACTGAAACCATCTAAATACAGTAGAAAAGATCAATGCTGAAGTTAATGGAGAGGAAAGGGGAAAATGGTACTACCAGGAACATGCAGATGTCGAGCAAAGACTACAAGGAGTATAGAAGGATGATTTCCATTCTTAAAACTGCTAAACTAAGTGTTCCTTACTATGATGAAAAACAAGAGAAAAATGAATTTATATTTATTCCCTAGATACATAGAAAAGGGAACTTCTAGAGATAAGAGTCAAGGTTGTTCTGTGGTGGGAGGTTGGTCATTTGCAGATTTTGGTATGTTCTGAACAACCTCCTCATTTTTGGTATGTTTGGTATGCAGAGAACTGAATTTATAGCCAAAAAGAAAATTTAGATATTAACTTATATTGCCTGTAGTTATACCAAGGTGAAAGTAAAATATCATATGTATGTTAGGAAAATATGGTCCCTTACTGAACTTACTATTTAATAGGTATTAAAACAGACCAAAAAGGTCCGCGCCGAGAGCTAGAGGGTTAATACCTATAAATAACAACATTCAAAATATGTATTAAAACCGACCAAAAAGGTCTGCGCCGAGAGCTAGGGTGGTAATACGTATAAATAACAACATCAAAAAAAAAAAAAAAAAAAGGTGAGCTCGGGTATTAATACATGTAGAAATTTTTTTTTTTAAAAGAATAGCTGACGTAAATAACGTAGATATGACACAACATAACTACGCTAAATAAACAAGCTGTCAAACTACATGATTCCCTGGCGTTAAATGACAGTATTACGCACGGTAATTGCATTCACGGCATTGAGTCTGTTTTTAAAACTTTACGTGTAAAGTAACAGCCGTCAATTAAAAACGACAAGGTATATATCTATATCAATGTAAATTAAAACGACGAAGTCTATAGATATCACTGTGAAACAAAACGCCAATAAATATATAAAACAACTGGAATATTAACATTTCCGTAAATATGAACTACGATTTATTTTTGAGTCGTTACTTATATCATGGACGCAGCATAATCATGAATTATATGTTAGTGCTGAATTAAAATCTTACGCCTCTAGTTCATACAGTTCAGTAGTAACTACCAGATTTCGGTGGCAACGAATCGATTTCCGAGGTAACCTACTTCGGATGAACGATTAATACCAGAATGACAGCGAGTATAGTTATGGGAACAAAAGCGAAATGAACAGCTACTTGAAGGGGGTTAATTGGTAAATTTTCAAACCGGAATGATAAGTCAAGCCATTAACATATATACAAATGAAATATAGGTATAACGAGGAAAGTTATACGCCGTAGAAATTCGTAAGCCATAAACCCTGCAAAAAACTGTATGTATGGTTAGCAGATAGAGGAAATAAGACGTAGAACGAATCCTTAGGGTTATACGCATATGAAAGTCGAAATAAGATTTCAGCATGTGAAAGGAGTCGGTGAGGAAATTAGGTTAGGAAGAGTGGCTGATTATTCTGGGCAAGTGATTTAACCTGAACTTGGTAGGTAGTCATGCGAGCCACAGAGAACTGATCTTGACTGAGAAAACCTCTTACCGCAGACTCTCAGTAAACGAACTTGTCGCCGCTCCTCCGATCATCTTTTGAACGAAGCTGTGAACTGGGACCTGAACACCAGAGAAATATTGTTAAGACAGAATAAAACCCTGAACAGAGAGTCAGAAGCCGTGCTATACAAAGATAAAGTAAAGAATCGATAAATCTGGGGAAAACGCCGAGAGTAGAGAAAGATAAAATGGAGAGCCAGAAACCTCTACCACTAAGGACAGATGCCGATAGGACCTGGGCCTCCAATAAACCCTTATGTAAATCTAAGACGGAAATCACCCACTGTTAATCAAGAACTTGATACCTGAAACAACCCAACGACCTGAAACCCCGAAAAGCTTGAGCGATGAAATAACCAGACACAAAGGGGCGAAACGAAACGTAATGAATTCTGGGAACAGAAAAGGGTTAATAATGGGAATTGGAAACCCTAGAAACAAATCGGCAGCGTACGGGCAAGGAGGGAGACATTATCAATCCGCAGCCTAGCATTTTACGAAATCCCAAGAAGGATTTGGAGAACCAAGCCGAGCGGCAGTCAGGGTACTCGACTGTAAGTTTAATAAAAAATTAAATCTGCCTCCACTATACCTGATCGGCGGAATTTCTTGCAAACTCATAAGTGTGTTTCCATCGAAAGGACCTTTCCTATTCCTTCTTACAGTTGGCGGTGAGCCGTGGGGTCTTGCTCAAGAGTGGTACAGTTTTAAAAAGGAGCCGTTCTGATCCTGAACCAACAACAGGTTAATGTGGAAACCTGAGCCGGTGGTGAAAGGGACGGGTCTCAGTTGTACCAGCTCCCTTTCTCTTGCTGCACGCAAGCCTGTCATGCAAAAACAAAACGACATTTCGATTAAACGGGGACAAAGCAATATCGATGACTGAAAAAAAAAACACGAAACCAATCGTGACCACATAGGAGTGCGCAGACACGTAACATCAATATCCGTGGTGAGAAATGAAATTAGCCCATTTGTAATATATAAAACGACTCCTCTGACCGTGGACTATTGTTTCAATTCCAAATTACACATATGTAAGTCTTAAGTGGGTTAGCACGCCATCGATTATATATATAAGTTGTTGGAATTATATATGTATAAGTTATTCAAGTTTTACTATATGGTGGACTTCTATATATATATGGTGGACTTATATATGAATATATATAAATGTACCTGGAACAATTTCAACGAAACAGAAGGCGACACGTATACTTCTGGCAGGTTTGTGAGTAACCACGTCGCAGGGTTGGGAGCATTTGTTTGTGTGCCAGGTAATAACGTGTCGACATCGTGATAAAATTCCTCACGGTAAATCAAAACATGACAGTTGGAAGCAATGCCCATCAGAACAATCACTGGTAGCGTGCCTGCAAAGGTAAACGGAACCACCACCGTGATGATATCAATACAGGAAAAATAATAATTAAAAACAACACCACCGAATTGTGGTTATAGGTTACGGGTAGCTGGAAATGAGGAGTGGCGGAATGCGCTTAGTGAATAGTTGAATCCGGGTCAAAACTAGTAAACCGCGTGGTTTTGGTATAGCGAATAGCCGCTTCTCGGTTTGGTAAGCACCGTGGTGATCTGGACGCCTTTAACTATTTACCATAAACCGCTATGAGCACGTAACCCATGAACTGTGTAAACAGAGGTTTTCCAAGGGTTAATAGCATCGGTTTGGTACGCGTGCAATGATATTGTTGAGTGGAATAATTATAATGGAAATATATATATGCCACATGTATAAGGGAGCGATTGAGTCATGATAGGAAAAAATTAACGAAGAGAGGTTTGGATATATGGGATGTACATCTATAATGATAAATATACATATGGGTGGACGCACAGACATGAACCCGAGATGTTTTATTGGTATGTAAGTACTATGTATATATATGTGAGAATATATATAGGTGAAATGTTTTATTTGTATGTCGGTAATACATAGGTATATATATATGTGTGATAATATATATATATATGTGTAAGCCAAAGATGTATATGTATGTGATTAAGAATAATATAAGTGGAATGTTCCATGGTTTTATAAATATAAAGATGCTAGATGAGTAGAGAAAAACTTTGTCAAGATGTTACAAATTATGTGATATATATATAATTGCACATATGATATTTATTACATACAAGTGGTTAATGCGGTAGTATATCGTTATATGTATTGACATATGATATTTATGTTATATAAGCGGTTGACATAAGTGTATCTCGGTATATGTATGGATCTATATGGGAGATAGATGGTATAAGGTATGTACGTATATAAGGGCCTTAATAGAGGCAATAAGATTGTATGTGCAATAGGATTGTATGTGTTATAAATGTGATGTTGGAAAAGAGAGACGAGTTAAACTATTGGTTTCACAATTATTATCGAGAAAGAATATCTCTAAGAAGAAATGTTATAAATAAGGTTGGATAATTGGATGATCATTCCAACTAGAAATATACATCGTGAATTAAGAGAAGAGGTGAAATGAGAAAGGTTACGTTTGGTACAAGTACTTATGTAAGTATAAGTCAACGTAACCAATAAATATTCAAGGTCAAAAGTGAGATGAAAATCATATATAATTATTATAAGGGCTTGAATTAACACATAATTTCATAGGTGACATATGAAATTTAGATTTAGTATATATATGGAATGGTTGTTAAGGAATTTTAAAAGAAAAATAAATACACCTATAAACCCCACTAGAGTGTGGTGGAATTGAGTATAAATAATTATGTGGGCAAGAATATATATATATCTATAGGGAAATTAACCTTCAGGATAAGGTTAAGAAATGGATATATGTTCCTAATATGTATATAATACTATGTGTTACCATAGTTATTGGAACAAAAGAAGAAGGAAAGCTTATAGTGGAACATATAGAGAAAAGTGGATAATAGAAAAATGACAAATTATATTTAATAGAGGTATATTAAATATAAATTGTAAATTCTTAAATTCCTATTAAGAATATATATATATATATATAAAATAATAATAAATTAAAATGAAACAAATTTCACGTGGGACATAAGTTAAATCTACAATTAACATTATAAATATAGGTGATCTTGTTATATGTTATAATGTTAACTTTGGTTGTATGAATATAATATCTTCAAACCTGATAGATTAAGGAAGAAGAAATAATTCACTGAGGAAATATTAAAAGTGAATTCACCGTAAAAGCTGCAAGTAAAGGTATGAATTAGGGTAAGTCTTTGGAAAAAGGGGAAATTGTGTCAAATTCCATTTTGACGTTATCATGTAGTAATACTTGTGAATGGGATGAATGATAGTAATTACATGCATTCACACTATAAAATTTTGTTGGTGTAAAATTTAGGTAATTTCCCTGAGTCTTAAATTCAAAGATAAGGGCAAGCATAATCATGCATATGATACGATTACTAATGAAAAGTTGTAAAATTGTTTAGCGAAGTGTGTAACAGGAAATTGTGCACTCTGGAAACAAGGAGGAAAAAGGTGAAGATAAATCACCTAGAAAAACAAGAAAGGATAAGTAGTGTACTCAAAGGGCACTAAACTATTATGAACCTGAACGGTTTGACTAATAACTGAATTTCTTAATTTTATTGAAATGCAGAATGTTGTTGTGGATTATCAATTGTATGTACCTGACATTACTTACATTGGTATGAATTGTGGACAGAGAAAACAGAATAAAAGATTTTCTAGACCGACTTCTTGCAAAGAAGTAGAAAGAAAATCAACTGCATAAAGCAGGAGAGTACTCTGCTGGAACTAACAAGAACGAAGAAGAAATCTTCGTCAAAGTTGAAAAAAGTCAACGTTAAAATGTAACACCAAGGAAGGTGTTGGAAGGAGGGGAAACTAATGGCTTATAAACTAGCCTTACCCTTGCATATTAAATTTCATGATGAGTTTCATATCTCCTTGTTAGAAAAATATAATTTTTGTACATGATGCTTCTCACATTATTGATTGCAATGTGGTCCAGGTGGAACCAGAAGAAGAATTCCTTCCAGAGCCGCTTCAAATCTGAAAACGGGAAGAAATTGAATTGCGAAATCGAACAGTAGCTGGAGTAAAGGTGCAGTGGAGCACTTTACTGCTGAAAAGCTACATGGAACGGTGAAGCTAAGATAATGGAAAAGCATTCATAATTATGTGCAAAATCAACTAAGTAGATAGTTGTCAACACCGAGGACGGTGTTTATTTTCAGAGGGGGAATATGTAACACCCCCAAGTTCTATGCTTTTTCAAATTAGACATTTGAACATAAATCCATAGGGGAGTGGACCCCAATGGATAATTATTATGTGGATATGGTTAACTACTTATTTATGAAAAATAAATAAAATATTGTGCATGCACTATGACCAGATGAGAAAGTGAGATCACATGCCTAATCCATGAGGTGATGGAAAAGGAAAAGACTTTCCCCAAAATCTTTTAAAAATCCTTGAAAGAAATTATTTCTAATTTAGATTTTTGAGGAAAAATCTAAATTTCCTCAATGAAGAGGAGTAGTTGGGAAGAGGTGAGAAAAAGCTGGAAAAGCTGAGGAAAAGCTTAAAGCAGCTTTAAAGAGTCCCAAAATGGGAAGCCTAGGCTAAACAGGAATAAAGCATCCTGAAATTCGGGACGCAGAATTGGAAACAGGCTTTGGGGAAAGCATAGCTTAAATAAGCTACTCCAGAACAGATTGAGGTTAGTCTGTTCTTGGAGGATCTCAGCTCGGGGGTGAGTTCTGGAGACAAACGAACTCTAAGGTTGGGTGGACTGGTCATAGTAGAGGTGTGCATGCATAAATTGGGAGATTTCTGTAAGTCTGTATTAAACATATCCATGTTTTATGAAATTGTGATGTTATGGTTCATTATGCAGTTTATGAATTGTCATGTTATGGTGCATTATGCAAATGTTAGATTGATTAATTGTTAAGTAATTCATGTAATTTCAAACCAAAGCTATTGATAGCAGACAAATGGTTGGGTTGTATGGATGAGTATCTGGTAGTAATGAGGTTAGAGATGATAGATCAATTGAACAGAAAATCTAATAACCATGTATAGGTATAGCTTGCTATCTCTTAAAGAAATATTTAATTTCTGTGTATAAACAGAAAATGTTAACAAAACAGTACCCATGAACAGCAAGTACCAAACAACTAAACCTATCATAACAATACTGATGGCATAGAATTCACTGTAATCAATAACAGAAAGTAGGGAACAACAACCCTGTGATAGCGGTATGGGGTTCAACATGTCAGCTGTGTTACAATGGAAAGAATTGTAAAATTTAGAATTTACATTATTCTATTAAATGTAATTGTACACATATGGAAGCAAAAGCTGAATCCTAACTAAGGACGAGGATCTAACACTAGGGATTCTAAACTATCCAGTTCAGTATTCTCTACCTCCATTTGAGTGAAGCAAGAGGATCTGTTTCCTAGTTTTCCCATGGAACAGTTGAATCTATACCATAGTGTCACACATGTTGAATGGTTGTAACAAAAAAATAAGGGGGGGGAAGCCTATTGCAAAATCTATTGTGTGATAAAAGTTTGTGTGAGGGAAGATTGTAAGCATGTGTAAAAATACCATGAACAAAGCATCTGTTTACCGTCCATAGAAACTACTGGGAAAGTAGTTGGAGAAATGGAGGTTAACTGCGTAGAGATAGATGTATGCGAGGAGGCATACATCTATACCTCGATGCTGAAACTTTAAAATGTTGAAAATTTTATCAGGCCTGCAAACTGGGAAGTTTGAGTAAGGGCCTAGTGATCATCTAGAGTTGGACAAAACTCTGAACAGAAAACCTGAGAAATACAAAGTAATATATATAGATATATATAAGTCTACTATATGGACTGAGAAGAGGGGAGGTCAAGCCCAAAAATTCTCATGGAAATGTTATGAAAATGAAAAAAAAAAAAAGGGTCTGGGAGACGTGACATTTTTTTAAATTTTCTTGTTTGGAAAAGGGGACAACAAGCTCTAACTTTGTCATACAGAGTCGGTTTTTGATGAAGTGAAGTGCATGAGAATCAAGGTGAAAAGCACTTTGTGGTCGTTCTGGATTTAAGCGATTCCGAGCACTTTCATTTTTTAGCAATTTTTTGCCCCCAATTCAGTTTCTTATCAATCAAGTTCAATATCGAGCTCATCAAAAGAAAGAAAAATGTGTATTTTTTTTAAAACTTGCATAACTTTTGTTTGAAAAATCAGTTTGAAGTGATTCCAGGGGCATATTTAAGTATAGATATCATTACTGGGTTCTAAAATGCATCCCAAAAATAATTCCACACCCATTATGCCCTCATAAAGCTCTAATATGTCACATGAAGAGGAATTATTGAAACATGATATATAAAAATCACGAGACCAAGTGCAACAAATTTTGCTTTCCCAAAGAGTAAACAAAAAGGAAATGGAAGCTAATATTGATGGTATGGAAGCTACAATGGATGTCATAGAAGAAAAAAATGGAATATTTTAAGGATGAATTAGAAGAAGACATAAATGGTTTAAAATTAGGCATGGAATATAAGATGGATGGTTTGAAACGAGACATGGAAGGTTTGACAAAGCTGTTGCAAGAAAGGCTTCTTGATGGTGAAAAGGTAGTCCATGACAAAGTTGTTGCAAGAAAGGCTTCTTGATGGTGAAAAGGTAGTCCATGAAAATCATGATGCGGACAAGAGGAATATTAATTGTGATTTTATAAACTCCAATGTTGGGTTTAAGAACCACCAATTGCAAAGATCAATATGAGGAAGTTTGATGGCAGTGATTTGGTAAAATGGATACAACAAATGGAGCAATATTATGATCTCCATGATTTGCAACACTCACAAAAGGTAAGCATTTCAAATTTGTATTTAGAACCTAATTATTTTGTATGGTATCAATGGCTTTCTTCTCTTAAACGACTTGTCACTTGGAAATTTTTTACGGAGGAAATGATAACACATTATGAGGATACAAAGAGAAACACCTTATTTAGCCAAATGATAAATCTAAAAGAAAAGGGTTCAATCATAGAGCACATTGAGGACTTCCAAAAATTGAATATCATGGAAGAAAATATTCCAGAGGGGCATAGGATTGATGTATTCTTAGGGACTTTAAAGGATAAAATCCAACATGAGTTTCTCCTTTGGGAACCTGATTCGTTGGAGAAGGCATTAAGGGTGGAAAGACAATTTGAAAGAAAAATTATGGAAACAAGGAAGTTTACAAATCACAACTATAAATATGGAAATATTGATTCTCCTAGCCTTTTACAACCTACAAGGTTTACACCACAACAGTTGGAGTAAAAAAGAGAAAAAGGGCTTTGTTATAGTTGTAATAGAAAATAAACTAGAGGTCATAAGTGTGACGAGAAAAAAATATTTTACATAGATTTTGAAGAGGAGGAAGAAAAGGAACAAGAAACATCAAAAGAGGAGGATATAAACCAGGAACCGACCCGAGAGAAGGAAGAAATGAATTCAATAATATCTTATAATGCATTTCAGGGAATTACCACTCCTAAAACTCCCAAGATAGAAGGATATATCAATAAAAAAAGGTAATATTGTGGATTGATTCGGGTAGTACCCATAATTTATTCATTGTAAGACAACCAAAGAATTGAATTGATCCCTATATCTTGCGCCAGAGTTTCAAGTGATGGTTGCAAATGGAGGAACTATATAAATTGCTCTAGAAAGTTCCATAATATCAAGCTAACCATGGGGAAATCTGTATTGAATAGTCCAAGGATTTCTATTCCAATGGATGGCCTTGATGTTGTACTAAGAGTCCAATGGTTACCATATTTGGGGACTATAGATTTTAATTTTCAAGAAGTTTTCTTGAAATTATTTTGGGAAGGAAAGGAATTTGAATTACGGGGTATCACAGGGAAACCGTGAAAGATAATTAGTTATAATTTCATGACAAAGAATCTAAAGAAAGAATAAATATGAGTAATTATACAATTATTCTCACTACACGTTCAAACATCGAAACCATCTATCTCTCCATATCTCCAAAAAATTTTGGACAATCATTCCAAGGTTTTTAAGACTCCCAAAGGCCTCCCACCTATTTGTGATAATGATCATGCTATTCATTTGATTTGAAGATGTGGTCCTCCAAACATGAGACCTTACATATATCCTTATTCCCAAAATATTAAGATTGAATGTATGGTTGCAGAAATGCTAGAGGCCAGTATAATTCAACCTAGTCAAAGTTCTTTCTCTGCTCCATTATTATTGGTGCACAAGAAGGATGGATCATGGTTCATGTGTCTAGATCATAGGGATATCAAAAAGCTCATAATTAAAGATAAATTTTCCATTCCTCTCATTGATGAATTATATGGAGAAATTTACTTCACCAAGTTTGATCTGAATTTGATTGTTAGTTATTGTTGTGGTAATATCAGTTTCATATTTATAATGAAAGTTCTTATGTTTTCTTCTTGTACAAGGGTTTATAGACGTGCTTACGATTGATAAACAAGCAAACTTGTGAATATTAAGTTGATTTCATGAACATAAAATCATGGAAAGTAAATGCTAAACAACAACATATAAAAACACAGGAAACCATGACAATTGAATCAATAACACATGGTTTTGATGAAGGATTTCACCCCTCGGCTACATCTCCTTGGTCCAACTTCCATGGCATGGGCCTTTGTATTAGCTTCAATTGTGCAAACATGTTGTTTACAGTCTCTTGTTGCCTCTGCAGCCTACTCTAATGCCTCCAAAACATCAAAATCTACCAAGAATGACTCTTCCTAAGCCAAAATTGGTCAAAAATTGGCCCAGTTATTGCAAAATCCAAATTTCCAACATTTTCTCCACTAAATCTGGAAAATGTCGAGTTAACATGGCTAAATTTAGAGTTCCGCCCTAAAATAGTGCTTCTGCCACAAAAGTCGCTATATTAATTGTGTATTAACACGTAGTTAATGACGTCTTAGTGGATAAGCACGTCATTAAACTGCGCGTTATTCATAAGCTTAGTGGTAGATTAGTTTAGTGTTAAGCGCAATTTATGTGGCGTTAATCTTCAGACTAGCAATAATAAACATGTTTAACATTTGAAATATTCCCACTAGTTCCATAGCCACTCGCCCTTGGTTCTCCACATTTGATCATATGGGAGGGGCTGGCCCCCTCCGGACCCTAGTTAATGGTGCTCTTAAACTTTAAGTATGGGTGGGAGTCTATATGGGTTAAGACCCATGGAGCAGTAGAGTTTGTAGCGTATCGGAGTGGCACAGGGGTGGTCGTGGGTTCAACCCCGAACCCCACACCATATTTTGTTTTGCGGTATCATAACACATAGCCAAAATTATAAACTTTAGTTTATAATCATATACGGCTGTCCGCCGAATGTAGCACCTCCGCCAGTTGAATTGTCTTTCCACCACATGTATAGAGCCTTCTACCAGTCTAGCTATCTGTCCTGATATGTAGAAACCTCCACCAAATAACATAGGAGCCTCATCATATAAAACAAGTTCTATCCATAGATTTCAACCAACTCCTCTATATAGAATAAGTTCTAAACCTTGGGGTCAATAATAATATATGCCTCATATGTATATCTGAAATTTGGAATATGATAATTCTAAAATTAGTCCAAGTTTGGATGGGTCCACACCAGAGGGGACACATGGTGGCCTTAGGCTGCACCAAGTATCCAGCTTTGGTTGGACTACTCCAACCTAAAAAAAATTTCCATCCACCCTTCCAATAGGAGGAAAAAAAATTAAATTCCAAAGTATCATTGGCGAATCTAACTGTGACACTTGTCATAGTGTCATTAACTAAAATTGGAGAATATTCCCTAAATATTCCTGAAAAGCTGATTGGACTACCAAGCCATTAGTTTGTCACTATTCTGCACATTTTTTACTTATTTGGGAAAACATACAGCAGGTCATAACTTCTTCATCCAGAGTTGGATTTGGATGAAACGAACCGCATCAAAATCCTAGCGATGAGCTTTACGCGATCGTTCTAGTTTGGAGCATTTCTGAACACTTTCATTTTTTTAGCACAATAACATAATAGTAGGATGGTCATGTAGTAGCAATGTTAGAGTAGAATTGTAGTTAAAAAATTCTACAACAATGGTGTGGTTGCATTGTTGTCACAACAATATAACAACATGGGACTGTTACAACAATAATGTCATAGCAACATAAAAAAAAGTGTGGCGTTGTAGCACAGTTATTTCATCTTCTAAGTTACTAATTGATATTGGTCCATGCATATTTCTTTTGGCCAAATACCATTATGCATATGAAAATAAGTGTTTAACATATCCTTACATTTAGATTTGTAAATTTTTAACATGTAGAGCTACCTAAGGTGTCAGATAATGGATATTCATTTTTCTGCTCCTCCCAATAATAGACATAGAAGGTATTTAGGAGAGATTTTCTTATGAAAGTTAGCCCAACCATGAGTTGATGTTTTCCCTAGCACAAGCTAAGATTCCATAGTAAGATTGACCTCAAAACCAACCTAAATGGCCAATGTTGAGGAATATAAATATGTGATTTTTATGAATATTTAGATTATTGAATTATAGGAAGGTCTTAAAATGAAGGGGGTCTAATTTTGAGTTATATAATGTCATTACAATTTGCGAATTTAAAAAAAAAAATGTAACTAAAACTCCTTATGTATTGTAACATAGCTCATAGATTCATATAATTGTTTATAAAGGAATATATTGCATAGTGGTAGATAGGAAATGGGGTGAGAAAAGAGATCTCGATAAGTAAAGTTATTCTTCTACATCTTGCATAAAAAAATATTTCTCTTGTTTATAACTTATAATCTTAAAATTGAGGGAATACACCTTGTCCTATCTTTGTTATAGACATCAAGCTTTTCTCTCATTGCAAACATGGTTATGCCTATATACTTATTGTTGAAGAATAATACAAATAATAGGAAGATAATAGGAAGACAAGAGGATCCCCAATGTGAATAATATAAGGATAAATTGTAGTAAGAAATGATAAAAGAAAACTATATAATATAAGAGGCAGTTAAACCTAATCTAGAAGGTGGAAATACCATTTTAACTAGTGAAAGAAGAAATCAAATTTGTTGAAGTAAGAATGAAACCTAATAAACTTCATTGTGATGCAAGTTGTCACCCAATTCCTAAAATGCTTGAATTCATAAAACTTAAAATCTTTATAACACTAAATAAATTGAAAATAAAAAACACCCTCTTTAAAGGTCCACAAAGCAAATCAATTTCTGAATATTTATTATAATACCTCAATTCTAAAGCATTTAACTTATCAAAAATTATAAAGCTTTAATAATAATTGTCATCGAACATAAAAATAAAATTCTAAGTTTAATCAAATAATTCTTCCCCTTTTGCTTAAAATATAATAAATCAATGTTGATCTTAGTGAATATTAATGATGATATGAATATGAATAACTATCATTGTTATATTTATTATTATATATTTATATTTATTTAGTTATTAAAATTTAAAAATATTTTTTCAGACATTATTATATTTTAATTAATATATTTTTTCATTAATTAATTTGTACTTTTACGATAAAGTTTGTTTTAGTGCTCTCATCCCATCGATAGCTGTGGTACCAATTTTTTTTTTTCTAAATTGTAATCAAGTGTTACACAGAAATATCGTTTTTATAGCAGAGGCAGTGCATATGAGTGGCTCCGCCGTTATTATTTTCCGTTATTTTAAATACGACGTTACGGCTAACCCGTATTATTAATCATCGTTGTCCGAATTTGGCAGCTATTGCATCAACGAAACCGAAATCGTTCGCAATTATATTGGCCGCAACACAACGCAATAAATAAAAATGAAAGAAAGCACCGACACAATTATACGAATACTTTGACAAAAATTTGCATTTTGAAAAGCTACTTGTTTGCTGTGTGTAAGAGGAGGAGAGGACCGCCCATTTACTGTGATGGGTGCAGTGTTTGACTCCAATGCATAATTTTTAGGTCATAGACTCTCTTCGGATAGACTCTCAGTATCACTCGGAATAGCAGTAGTCATAAAAAAAGTATTAAGCAGCATGATGAGAGGCTTTTTAGGTCATAGACTCTCTTCGGATAGACTCTCAGTATACTCGGAATAGCAGTAGTCATAAAAAAAAGTATTAAGCAGCATGATGAGAGGTTTGGTATGGGTCGAAATCTTAACGATGGAGGAGCCCAATAAAACATGAACATGCTCGTCTCACTGAATGGGAGTGTGTGTCATTGTCTATGCCTGTGACAGCAATCTTAACTTTTCAATTTGTCAAGCTGTGAAACTCGAGCATTGAGAGCACCTTTTCTCTCCTTCCTGTCATCTTAGCGACGGTGAAAAACAACGATGTAGGTTGTAAAAGTTACATACAATAATCTATTCATTTTTACTGCCACGGAATATACCTTCTTTGTCTCTAGAAGGAAGTAACTTTCTTTGTAGAAGGAAGGAAACGTGAATACATTGCCATTTTGACAGATTGCTCATTGGTGTCAGATCCGAATGCCTTTAGAAAATTGGGTCATTCCGGTCGGATGGAAACGCCTTTTGTACAATAAAAGCAAAGCTCTGACTTTGCAGCCTCTCAAAATCGAATATGAATATACCATCGCCTTACAGAGATGGTGAATAACTTGATATCTTATTATTATTGGAATTTCATGACCACTGACATTTTTATATGTTGAGAGAAAATGAATGTAAAATAATTTTATTTTAACTGTAGTGTGGAAAAATGACAATGAAATATCTATTTAAGAAATATAATTATCTGAAATGACATTATTATATATATAGATAAGAGGTCTGTCATTTATCTTTAGTTAAAGAAATGAGAATAAACTATAGAGTTGTTTGATTTTACAATAAATTTGTTAGCTGAAATATGATTGAGCAAATCCTTAAATACTAGGTTTTTCTAATTTTAAGCTTTTTTTTAGGTGAAAGCATAGAGTCATGCCACTTATGTTATGTCTAATGAAAAACTCATATATGGTTGGATATATCATTCTTCGTCATTTTTACTTTTTAATGGAAGTTAATCTAAGTTAATGGGCGCTAACTTTTAATGGTGTAAGACTTCATTTCTTAGCTATGCTTCTTCAACTATTGATTTGTTTATAAGATTGGATGTATGTGGACATTGTTGCCACAAATAACTATTTTAAGAGGAACCCCTAATGGTGTATGATACTAAGTTTAAAAGTCCTCTTGCTCAAAATGACCTTAATTCGTGTAGATAGTCCTACTCATTTACTCCTTCAACCACTTGGTTGGCTCAACCATAGTGCATCAAATGACTCCCTTAGCTCACATGGTAGAGAAAGAGTTGTCAATTGAAGATTTCATAAAACTAATCAAATTTTGTCATGGTTTTAACTATGTGATTATGGTGATTCTTCCCATAATGGGACCTGCCAACATTTCATATTACCTAATGTATTGTTGTATCATCTTCTCATACCATGATTTCACATAATTTTCTTTGTAAAGTGGGTCATTTCCTATGAAAGAGGTATAGATTTGAGTGACTTCTTAGGGTAACACCCTATATCTTCAAGTACACAAAACTTTCCACTTCTTTCCACCAGTACAAAATGGCTAATTAGTTATGAAAAAGATGACTAAAATTTGCATATAAGTGACTATTTTTTTATCAATGACCAATGATAGATATTTTACAGTATCTTATAATATGACTAACTTTTATAGTCGTGGTTAGCTTTGTTATTAATGGTTGTCTCAATTTTGTTTCCTAGTAGTATATTTGGTCACTAATTTAGTCATTGATTTGATCATTGATTTAGTCATTGATTTTATTATTAATTTGGTCATTGATTTAGTGGTTAATCCCTACAATCAATGACCAAATATACAACGGAATATATTACTAAATGAGCACCCGAGAAAATCAATTAATGACTAAAGAAATATGACCAAAATGTTGGTAGTGTTATAAGATATTGTAAATTAGCTACTAATAGTCATATATATGCAAATTTTAGTCGTTGTTTGAAACCAATTAATGACCAAACAAATATGACTAAATTTTGGTCGTGTTATAAGATATTGTAAATTAGCTAGTAGTCGTATATATGCAAAATTTAGTAGTTATTTGTAATAACAATTTTATCATTTGCAATAATTATTTATTTATTTATTTTTGGTAGTTTCATATTCATTATATAAATAACAACTTTAGTATTTTATATTCATTTCATTTATTTTCATTAACAATCGTTATAAGTAACTAATTTAGTCGAATATTCATTTTATTTGCGTTCAATTTTAATAAACATAAACTACTAATCTATTAGTTTTAGATTGATTTTATGTGTTCATTATTAATCAACATAAATTAACTAGTATGATTTTGCAACTAAATTTAAAAAAAATGTCATACAATGTACATGCTCATGTAATATGAAAAAACAAAGTTACATATGTTAATTACAATACTAAATAATATCAAGTGACACTATAAATAATTCTAACCATATAAATTATATTAAACAAAGTGTCAAGTATTACAATGTATAAGTTTCCAACTTAATATTTGTTGGAATACACTTTAGACATGAAATATTGTTTCATCACTTCAAAACATTATTTTCTTGCCAAGGCATTGCAAGTGAATTCACCAACCTTGAATAATTGACCATCGATCTCTATGTGTGTGTATTATGTGGGATATTGGCTCTACGGGTACAACTAGACCAATACTCTTATATTTTTTTTAATTTGCATTTTGTCGCTCTAGTGTTATTTCTCTCCTATTTCTTCAATCCCTGCTTCTTACCATCAATACTGAGTTCCTTTTATGAAAATAATAAAATAAAATAAAAAATAAAGAAAAGAAAAAATAAAAAAAGAGAAAGAAAGAAGAAGAAGAAAAATAATAAGAAGAAGAAGAAGAAGAAAGAAAGAAAGAAAGAAAGAAAAAAGAAAAAAAGAAAGAAAGAAGGAAAGAAATAAATAAATAAATAAGTACAAGACATGAAATTCAATGAACACTTGGATATAAAATAAAGTACACTATAAAGGATTTAAACGATATATACCTCAACAACAACAATAATTGTAATGTTATTTTCCCCATAAAAGAAAGAAACACGAACAATTTTTCTTCAATTGGGAAATAGTGGCCACTATGTGGCCATATGACCTGTATAAACAAAGAAAATAAAATATCACAAATAAATACAACAGAGCTACCAATTTCTACTAAGAATGTCTCATACTCAACTTTTGTAGTTGTATCGCTTCCTCGAGTTATCTCTAAGAATCAGTGACACTTCAACAATAAAATTGGTCAGTAGAAATCTAATGGGTGGAGCAAAGTGTTACTGACACAAGATTATAACAAGAAACTAAAAACGAATAAGACAAGAATTTGTAAATTGCGATACTAACCGGTAATATAGTTTCAATATAGTAATATTCAATATTAGCATACTATTCTAGGGGAAAAGGAATACAATTCCCATAAGCCAACAAATTATGTATGCCCCTTGTTTTCCCTGTAATTAATTGAGAAATAATAGCACATGCAATTTCCATTTAGAAACTCTAAAATGATTCTATAAATATTGAAAAAATCTTGATGTTACTCATTCATTTTTCTATGATGCAGACAAAATTGAATATGCTAACATGTTTTTGAGCTGGAGAGTTTTGTAATTCACCGTTTCTAAAATCATTGCTTATTGTCATGAATTTTTTTTAATGATCAGGAAATGGGTCTATATTTGATCAGAAAACATATTTTTCAGAATATATTCCTTTTTTCTAATTCAAAGCTAAATTTTCTTCTAGTTTATGACGTTCAAACAAGCTGGAATAATTTTCCATTAACAATTCATTGTTGTAATATAATACTAAACAGAAAACTACATAATGAACTTATTAGTGGTGGAATACTAATTAATCACAAATACATGCAAGAAATAAAACCATTGTGTCCTAGGCATACCAAGTCTTTATCCTCTTGGTTGGAAATATTACTTCATGAAAACAACATATTTTAGAAAGAGAATTTTTCTAAAACTAACCAACGCCAACATATCCAAAAACATTAAAATTTCTATTGGCATGCCCTCAACACGTGTGGAAGTATCAAACATGTGTGGTGCACTTCCTTATAAGGTTAAAGTTTGGCAATGGAATGTATTATCCCTTATTCTAACCAAGTTTTAACCTGCCTTTGATAACTTAGAGGGAATGGGAATCCAATGTAGAATAATGGCAGAAATATTTTATTCATTCACACTTACCTAGATCCTAAACAAGAATTGAAGCACTATACAAATCCAAGCAAGTGTCACATTCCACGAGGATACATAATTTCTAGATTTTGACTGTAACCCTTAAGGTTTTCTAAAATATGTAAACAAGTAACATCATATATATTCTTCCTTAGTTCTCAAACCTTCTCCTGTGTGGAGCTTAAGAAAATATGTGCATCCAAATATCACATTATAGCATGTTGTGGAGTACATTTACAAGAAACCAATCATTCAAAATTTTATATTTTGTCAAGATTGAGGCATATGTTAAATGCCCATTTTCTACTTCTCTGCATAATGGTGTCATTAATGATTTGAAGTTTCTTGTCTTGCTAGTATGATTTAATTATTGCTTTGTGCAAGATGTTTTTTCACTCATATTATTAAAATTTTAATTTTTATGAACAATATATAGATACAATGGATGCTTAGTGTTTAGTATTTTCATATGGTGTAAATTCAGTGGTTATAATAGTGGTACCTAGGGTCAACCTAAACAGTTATTTCACACGCATCAAAAGTAGTAAAAAGTTATAATAGGAATGACTGATGCAAACATTTCTAATCGTACATGTTGAATCTGCAAATTTTAATGTTGTTGTGCTCAATTTCTTATTAGAGTACCTATGAGCTAAAAAAATTTTTACAAATGTTTGAAATGATACTAAGTAATATGGACCTAAGGGACTGAAGAATGAAATCACAAGACAATACTTGACTTATATATATATATATATATATATATATATATATATATATATTCACGGGCCTAGTTCTTGCAATGACCTCTCCATGAGGCTTACACCATACCTACTTTTCCATGCTAAACCATAGTTTTGCGTCATCGACAAGCCCTCTTTAGACATTCGATTAGACTCCACCTTAAATTCTTTATATATGTGATGGAATACCTTGATTGTCTTCAACTAGTCCATAATGGGTTGCGAAAACAATTCTTCCATCCGAAAGCTACCATTCAAAAAATTTCTAACCAAGGAGTCCCTAAAGACCTGGAATTCACTTACCTCTCCTCTACTGCTATTGTTAAAAAAAAATAGTTCCTTTATTTCATCACAGTTGTTAGAGGTTGTATAAATAAATGCTTTAAATTTTGAGATGACTATAATAGAATCACTAAGGTATAGGATACCTCCTGTGACATATTCTACTTGCTAACCTTGTATGGCACCATTGAAAATTGAAATAACACCATTCACACTCTTAACAATAGAAGGATGGATCAATGTCCTTTCTTTACCAATGTTAGGGGATTTTTTATTTTTAAATCTCATTCATCACTGGGAGACACATTAAAATGGTGGCTAAACCTTACCTTGAAAGACCTTAGAGTTTCTGGCAAGCCATATACATAAAAACACCATAACATGCAGTGCCTTACAACCATTTAAGCCCTTATTCAAAACCCATTTTTTAAAAAATTGGACGTGATATTCCTCATAGATATATCAAAATTGCAAGAGCAAGTGCACCTATCACAAAGATAAAAAAAAAAAATGAAATGGAAGTTTTGAAGAAAGGCATGGAAACTAAGATGGATGGTTTGAAGAAAGGCATGGAAGCTAAGATGAATGGTTTGGAAGTTAAGATTGATGGCATGGAAGTTGGCATGGAAGCTAATATGGATGACATGGAAGCTAAGATCGATGAAAAAATGGAAAACATGAAGAATGATCTAAAAGTAGACATCAAAGATTTGGCAAAGTTGATACAAGAAATGTTTCCTGATGGCGAAAAGATAATAGAGGAAAATCATGATGAGAACAAAATAAATGTTAATCATGATATCATAAAATCTAATGTTGGATGGAAGAACCACCATTTCCAAAGATGGATATGAGGAATTTTTATGGCAAGGATCCCATAACATGGATACTACAGATGGAGCAATATTTTGATCTCAATAATTTGCGAAACAGAAAAAAGGTATGCATTGCAACTTTACATTTAAAACAAAATGCATTTGTATGGTATCGATGGCTTTTCTCCCATAATAAAATTGTCACTTGGTCAATTTTACTGAGGAAATGATAGCACATTATGAGGATACAAAAAGCAACAACCTCTTTAGCCAATTTATAAATCTCAAACAAAATGTTTCAGTGGTGGAGCATTGAGACTGCAAAATTGACTATAAGGGTAACCAATATTCCAAAGGAACACAGGATTGATGTCTTTATAGGGATTTTAAAGGATAACATCCAACATGAAGTTCGCATTTGCGAAATTGATTCATTAGAGAAGGCATTCAGGTTGGCATGAAAAATTGAATGTAAGATTATGGTGACAAGGAAGCCTACCACTCACATCTATAAAGATGGAAGTGTTGCTACTCCTAGAATTCCGATGACCGATTATACTAGAATGGCAGGAATTACCACTCCTCAAACTCTCAAGATAGAAGGACATATCAAGAAGAAAAGGTAATAGTGTTGATTGATTCAGGTAGCACCCATAATTTTATTCATTGTAAGGTAGCCAAGGAATTAAATTGTTTCCTATACCCAGCACCAGAATGTCAAGTGATGGTTGCAAATGGAGGAACTATAAATTGCTCTAGAAAATGCCATAATATCAAGGTAACCATGGGGGAATATGTGTTGACTAGTCCAATGCTTTCCATTCCTATGGGAGGTGCTGATGTTGTACTAGGAGTACAATGGTTACAATCTGTGGGGACGGTAGCTTTTAATTTTCAAGAACTTTTCTTGAAATTCTTTTCAGAAGGAAAGGAAGTCGAATTACGGGGTATTGAAGGGAAGCCAGGAAGGATAATAAGCTCTAATGTCATGACAAAGCTTCTCAAGAAAGAACAACGAGGCGTAATTGCACAATTATGCTCACTAGAAGTTCCGACATCAAAATCATCTATTTCTGCAGATCTCCAACAAGTCTTGGACAATCATTTCAAGGTGTTTGAAACTCCCAAAGGACTCCCACCTATTCGTGATCATGATCATGCTATTCATTTGATTCCAGGAAGTGTTCCTCCAAACATCAGGCCTTATAGATATCCTTACTTCCAAAAGAGCGAAATTGAACGTATGATTGCAGAAATGTTAGAGGCGGGTGTAATTCAACCTAGTCAAAGTTCTTTCTCTGCTCCTGTAGTATTGGTACACAAGAAGGATGGATCATGGCGAATGTGTCCGGATTATAGGGAGCTCAATAAGCTCACCATTAAAGATAAATTTCACATTCCTGTGATTGATGAATTATTGGATGAATTACATGGAGCAATTTATTTTACCAAGTTGGATCTTCGTTCAGGATATCATCAAATTAGAATTAAGACTAAAGATATTCCAAAAACAACATTTCGAACTCATGAGGGTCATTATGAATTTTTGGTCATGCCTTTTGGCCTTACCAATGCACCTTCTACATTTCAAGGGTTGATGAATTCCATTTTCAAATCCTTCCTTAGAAAATTTGTGCTAGTATTTTTTGATGATATACTAATCTATAGCAGGTCTTGGAAGGATCATGTTGAACATGTTGACAGGATGCTCAAACTATTGCAGGAGAAATAATTATATGCAAAAACATCCAAATGTTTCTTTGGAGTACAAGAGGTGGAATATCTGGGTCATATTGTATCTCACGAGGGTGTTAAGGTAGACAATAACAAAATTAAAGCCATTAAGGAATGCAAAGTCCCCACAACCATAAAGAAATTGCGGGGATTTCCCAGGATAACAGGGTATTATCGCAAGTTTGTTAAGAATTATGGGATAATAGCAACACCTCTAACAACACTATTGAAGAAAGATACATTTTCATGGACTCCTGAAGCAAGTAAGGCCTTTGAGCATCTTGAAGAGGCAATGTGCCTAACACTGGTCTTAGCTATGCCAGACTTCACAAAAAGCTTTATTGTGGAATGTGATGCCTCAAGAAATGGAATTGGTGTTGTTTTAATGTAAGAAGGAAGATCTATTTCTTTTCAAAGTCGTCCAATCATAGGAAAGTATTTACATAAAGTTGTTTATGAGAATGAAATGTTAGCAATACTACATGCACTAAAGAAATGGTGACCTTACCTAATGGGAAGACACTTCAAGGTAAAAATGATCATGATAGTCTTAAACACTTTTTGGAACAAAGACTATATTCAGAAGAGCAGCAAAAATGGGTCACAAAGATGTTGGGTTATGACTTTGAAATAATCTACAAAGAACAGAAGCTAAATGTTGTTGCAGATACACTCTCAAGAAAGAATGAAGAGGTGGAAGCATTTCTTTCTGCCATTTCCATTATCCCCAGATTGGATAACCAAATCAAGGGATGAATGGAAGGAGGATGAAGAAGTGTGGACACTCATTCAAAAGTTGCAGCAATATCCTAGTACATATGATACATTTTATTTGAAAAAATGATTCCTTATGGTACAGATATCGCTTATATATTTGTAATAATTCCGAACTAAAACAAAATATTCATTTGGAATTGCACACTTCTCCTTTAGGAGAACACTGAGGATATTGAAAAACTTACCACAGGGTGAAGAAAGAATTTTTTTGGGATGGCCTTAAATATGATATTCAAAATTTTATGGAAGTATGTTTGGTTTGCCAGCAAAATAAAGTTGATACAATTAAGACCCCAGGTCTTCTACAACCTTTATCCATTCCAAGTCTATGTTGGGAGGAGATTTCAATGGATTTGATCACAGATTTACCTAAGTATGAAGGAAAGAGTGTCATCATGGTGGTAGTTGATATAATTACCAAGTATGCACACTTTTGTGCGTTATATCATCCATTTAAAGCAAGTACAGTGACTACTACATTTATGGACACAATTCAAAAGCTACATGGAAACCCAAAGATTATTGTGAGTGATAGAGATCCCATTTTACTGGAAATTTTTGGACGGAGTTATTTTCTTGTTTGGGTACTCAATTAGCTCATAGCTCATCTTATCATCCTCAATCCAATGGTAAAATTGAGATAGTGAATAAATGTTTGGAAGGATATCTTAGTTGTTTTGTATCTGACAAACAAACACAATGGGTCAAGCGGTTACCTCTCGCTAAATGGTGATATAACACTTCCTTCCATACTGCAGCAAAAATGACCCCATTTATGGCACTTTATGGATATCATCCACCGTCTATCACATAATATTTAAGAGAAATTCTAAGGTTCAAGCTGTGGAAGATCACACAGAGCATCAATAAGAAGCTCTCCAACTCTTAAAGGATAACCTAAATTTGACACAAAATCGAATGAAACAACAGGTAGATGAACATCGCAGCGAGAGAAGTTTTGATGTAGTAGACTGGGTATTTTTACAGCTACAATTATACAAACAAATGTCCCTCAAGCAAGCTAAGAAGGATAATAAATTATGTCCAAAGTACTATGGTCCTTGCAATGTGTTGCAAAATATTGGTACTATGGCATACAAATTGGAGCTTCTTGATTCTTCCCGAGTGCATCTAGTTTTCCATGTTTCATGCTTAAAGATGTTTATAGGTGAAAATATTCTAGTTCAAACAATATTGCTAGAACTTGATGAGGAAGGAAAAATCATATTGGAACACAGAAACAACATGATAAGAACTTGAAAACTATGAAATCGGTAAATTTACAAATCTCTCATGAAGTGGAAGGAGCACCCCCTTGAATATTCTACATGGGAGGATGATAATTTTATAAACATAGAGAGCTACTCATGCATTGAGATGACACTCATTACAGAGGGCATGTTGTTAGGTCCCTAGGGTATTGGTTCGGTCCCTTATTGTTATTGATGTAGCCATGTTATTGTTGTACCCCTGTAACCCCAATATTGTTATTATTGTGCCCTTACATTATTATTGTTAGGTCGGCTAGGATTATATTGTGGCCCCATGGAATCCTATATATAGAAGGAGGTTTTGGTAATTTGTATCATCCTAGAATTTTTCATTTATCTAATGTATTGGAGGTTGCCCCCTCGAAGTGGCTGATTTCTAAGGCATTTATCTCTCTTATATTTTATTTTGGAGTTGGTTTCACAACATCTAGTCACTTAGCATTTTGAATATTTTTGAACTTCTAGAGCTTCTTCAACTACAAGGTTTCCCTTCATGAATTATCTACAAATATAGTTTTATATAATAGCCTTAGAGTATATACCCCTATGGCAGGATTCTTTGACTAGAAGAAAGAATCCTCCTCCTCTCAAAGCTTGATGTAACTCTTCTGAAGCTATACTAGATATTCCTTACACTATTCTACTTCCCTCTATGACAACTTTAACTCTACCTCACTTTTCTATCCCTCGTTCCAAATAGGTTTGTGAATTCGATTTATTGCTGTACCAAGTAATGGATTTTTTGGTTCCAAATAGGTGTGGAAATTGGAATTTGCAACCTGTGCCAAGTAATGGATTCCCTCATTCTATAATGTGACGATCAACAAGACAACCTATATAATACAATCTTCCATTGATAGTGGTTTTATATACTTACATAGAATCACTTGCATGTGTATGGATTTCTTAGAAATCAACCTCTATAAACTCTTGGTTGTCTAAGCCTTGCCAAATTAATTTATATTTTATAAACCCAATGCACCAGCTTCCTTAGGTTTAGCTAATGACTACCACTTTAGTAAAGGGATTCCCTCTTTTTTTCTCTTACCTGTTCACAAAAATCTGAAACATTTCTTCCTAATGAGGGTAATAATGGAAACAAAGGTAATTAAAGTTAGATTGCAGTGAAAAACATTGGATTGCTCCAGATAGGTAGAACACCATTTAGAATTTCCCTAGATATGTAGAACACCATTTAGAACATGAGCTTGTAGGTTGCAGAAAAATACTTTTGGATCCCTCGGAACAGTGACAGAGCCTCCAAAAATTGGTTGCACTAACAGTGGTGATGTAGAGGGCACAATTAACAGCAAAGGAAAATTCACAAGGTACTCCAAAAGCCTGCAATAGCTTTGTATGTCTCTAGCAACCAAGATGCATGCTCTTGCTTGTCATTTTCAATATCTTTTTCCTTTTCTATTTCCATTCCTTGCTATGACATAATGGTATTGTCCACAGTAAATGAACAGATGCTTCACAAGTAGTCGAAAATAATTTTAATTGTACCATGATCATAGATATAATTCACCATTGTTGTATTACACTCTTGGTTCTCACACTAAGCAATCATATATGATCACTATGTTGATTGTGAACTACCAAAACCTTCACAAGGATCACATAAGACGATCACGTTGTAGACACAACCTTATTCATGGTGTCAAAGTCCATGAGATCAAGTGACATCCTTTTAATTTCCCGCGCTTGAGATGTTTCTCATGCACTTACATATCCTCCAATGTCAACCTTTCGTTAATGTGCATGTTTCCCAAGCTGACCAAGACACATTCTTGAAATCCCTTCAATACCATGGTCTATTTTTTATGGTGATCAAGTCTGTTTATATAACATAAATACATTAGGGTTCAATGGACCAATGAGAAGAAATTACATTCCTCATAGACACTGGGTTCACATGCCAAAAAATTGAAACTGTGTTAGTGTCATTTCAAGCTTATGCACCTGCTACATTTGGTGCCAAATTTTCAATTGCAAGTCCTTTTTAACCTCTTATTTCACATCTACATTTGAATCACCAACAAGATATATCTACCAAATTTTTTCTTTGTACACCATCCCTACATCATTCAATATATTTACATCCCTAGAACCAATTTCAAGCACCATTGTTGACATGATTTTCAGTAAATGTGTTAAAAAGGATTAAATACCATCTAGAATTGAAAGGCATCTCAAAATTATTATGTGTTGTGCTACATCAATATCTTCCAGCTTTGTTCTAGCCAAGAAATCCACAAATTCATTTGCAGGTTTCATGTGTTCTCTCAAAGTAGTAAAAAAAACCCTTGTAAGAGGATATGAGTGTTGCGGTGAAAAATTATTAAATGCAGCAACATTATTCTGGCCACCTAGAAATTAAAATTGTAAGAGGAGTAAATAAGAAAGTTGCAGCATAGCCTCTATACCCTTTTTCTCAACAAACACAAATGTATATATATTATGCAAGATATTCTCTAAGAGACATGTAGCATTTCTTATACAATCTGGGAGAAAGGATTCCATGTTTGAAGACAAATTTTTAGCAAAAGCATCAACCCCTAACTCAAATTTCACCCTAGATGATCCATTTCCATCGACTGCACTAATTTTTTTTTGTTCTAAATCAGTCTCCATGGGAATAGGCATAGAAGGGCTACAAAATGTTTGCAACAGGGAAGACAATTTAGGGCCAAGTCAATTTTTTTCAATAGATTTTTATATTTCAATCAATATATCCACCCCATTCCCCCTCGAAGAAGTATCATTTCGTATCATCTTATCCAAGGCAGATGATAAGGACCTATGAGTGTTGCCTGCCAAAGCCTGTAAGTATGCTTTTGATCTAAACATTTTCACAAAATATCTTAGAGCACCACAATCATTAATAACTTGAAGTCTAAGGTTATTAAAGCACAAAGCATCTAAGAATTTTGGTATACAAGCTAATGCATATGCAGAAGGGAGGACACCAACCATGATGGCATCCAAAAAATCATTAGGCAGGCCAACAACATCTAAAACATAATAGCAAGTTGGATCTTTGTGATTAATATCACTCGTGACTATAGTTTCAAGTGAAAATACCCCACCACCAAAGTCCTTTGATCTTTTGAATATAGTGCACAAGAAAAATGGTAAAGAACTCTCTTCAGATCATATAGTAGAGTAATATTTCCAATACCATATGTGCCAAGAGATAGAGCCCAAGGAAAAGCCTTCATTATAAGTATTCTATGATAAGGAACCAATGTGTTAGGTTGAGAAATTCGCAGTGCCTTTGAGCTACCAGCATTGTTTTGAGGAGACTTGCACTTGGAACCTAATTGTGATTCTCCACTTTGCTTCCTTTCTCCTAAAAATGGTCGACTTCAAACGTGCTATGGTGTTTTCCAAGTCTCATAAACCCCTAAATGAGGTTGCAATAGGATTACTATATTCCATAAAATCCTCGAGAACATGCACAATAGTTGTTACCATTTTTATATGTTGTGGATCCAAAATCTTTGAGAAGAGGGAGAAAAGTTGGCATTAAACCCACATCCCATAAAGAAGTGAAGCCAAAAGAAGAAGAAACTATAACTGTTACAAGAGAAAGCGGTGCTTCTACTAAAGATATCGAATAATAGGATGTTTCATGTAATATTCGAAAAATTTCACATGTTTATTTACAATATTAGAGTTCTTCATAAACTTAATTAATTAAGTAAATAAAAGGGTGGAGGGACCAATAATATTCAAAGATGAATAAAAACCACTTTTGATGTGTGTATGTGGATATTATAGATCTAGATCTGAATCATGGAGTAGCGGAGCAACTCCATTAATGATAAAGGAGTGAGGATCATGTATTATCTCTTAGATATATCACGGAGGATGAAACAGTTAAATAAGATCATGGATCTTAAATGTAAAATCATGATGATCTTTGAACACATCAACTGAGATCATAGTGCATTCAAAGAAGAACATAAAGCACTTATGAGAAGTTGGTGGAGGAAGTGATGAATTTAATGCACACATGATGGAGAGGGTTATCACCACATGTAGACATGATGGAGGACATGGAAAAACAACAGTGTCAGCCATGGAGACTTATGTCCACATGTACAACGTAGTTTAGAGGTGGGCCTACGCTATGGAAGGCTCATAATCTATATAATGAAGGTAAAGCAACAATAGAAGGGATGACTTGGATTATTAATTTCTTTGAACTATTTAGATTTGGATTTTTCTTAGGACATTTCTATGCATGCTTGAGTTGTTTAGCTAAGTCTGCAGTGTTGTTTAGCACAAGGTGTTTCCGACTGGAAATCCTACCATTACCCACGAGGGACTTGTGTGCCTACTTTGGGAAGGTTTTCTATTGAGATGCATTCCTCATTAGGCATTGGTGCCATCTTCGGGAGGTTGTTTCTAGAATTTCAGCTAGGAAACCAGTGGAGGATTCATCCTTCACTTTTTTCTTCACATTCAACCTTTCAGGAGTAGCAGATCTATATCCGACATTCAGGCCATTGAGTTTTACCTCCATGCAGCAGCAGTCCCTCCAAGGATTGTGCATTCTAGTCTTGTAGATATATTGGAGGAAGGAAGTTTCTAGTATTTCAACTGTAAATCCTTTGAGGGACCATCTCTTCACATTGGATCTATTGTTTCCATCATTCAGGCACTAAGTTGACATATCTAGCAGCAAGCTATCGAGCATCCCTCTCTTACAGCGCAGTTTTCTGAAGCTTTTGTTCATCCAGTAGAAATTTTCAGTGGACGAGATTGGGCGAGCTATATCTTAAGCCTTTAGCCCAAGGATTTAGTAAAGTGATCAGCCCTTCATGCATAGAGTTGATTGTACATAATTGCAACCATTATATCATTAGTTCATGCAGTAGATCTGCATACCCAACAGTGTATAGTGAAGCCCTAAGAGGGTGACTTCTCTAGATTGATAGATCTAGAAAATCCTTTTTGGGTTATCTTGGGTATCCATCATAAAGCCCAGATCTGCAATTTCAGCATCATCAGAGCTCCCATATTGCCTACATATGACTTTCTATCTTTTTTACAGTTGCAGTCCCAACAGTTGTAGCAGGGACAACGCAGTTTACCTTCCAGCAGTTCAATAGTAATGCAGTCCCTCTTGTGGGATCATTTCAGGATCATTCTAGGCCACCCCTTTGGCTTGAGTGTCTCATATTTTGAGAATTTTTGTACTCGTTTATCCACCTCCATATAATAAAATGGCTCAACTATTTCTATGCATTCTGATGTGTATTTAGATTTATTTTTTTATTTTTCTACAGTTCTTATATTATGTTTTAGTATCAATGCATTATTCCATTTTGGGATATTACAACCGTATCAGAGCATGATCTTAGGCTCAGCTTATGGACACTTCATATTTTTCATCAAAAGAATAAGTAGATAGAAGAGATCTATCATGAAGGAAGATTGTAGTTTTGCCACTCTTCTCTTTACACCCTTGCAATATCTCTCCAAGGAGGTCAATAAAATGAAGAGAGAAAGGAAAATGAAGGATCGAAGAAGAAGATTGGATGAGGAAGGTCCAAGCACTTCCTATCAACAACAAATAAAATCGGAGAATCATAGATCACCTCATAGATCCATTATGCCCACTTTCTTTAAAGAAGGTGAATGGTATAAAAATTAAGAAAGAATAGAACCTGAGACTTATGAGACTCTCAGTCTATATGTATCAAAGTACAAGGCACAATTTAGAGCATTTAAGGAAAATATAACTCTCTAACAATTCTTCAAAATTAAATAAGAAAGAATATCTTATAGGAATAACATAAGAAAGAGGCACGATAGATTCTATTTGCCTACTTTTGATGGATATTCCTCAAGCACTGTTAAGGCTTGGAGGAAAGCATTAGATGCATCTTTCAGGCTAAATCCTGTAGCTGAAAAAGAGGTTGTTCATATCACATCACTTCATCTTTATGGTGAAGCCAATCATTGGTGGTTTGGTAACATGGAGCATGCAACGGTGACTAAATATTCAGATTTCTTTCACAAGTTGAGGAAGAAGTTTTATATGAGAAAACCCAATATATGTCACAAAGGGACATTTCCTAAGGAAACAAAGGAGGATGTCATTCTTGTCACTCTGTACAAAGAGTCACTACATTCACAACTAGATGCAAAATTACTTGTATTTGGAGGAGAGACACTTGCATATTTACAAGATAGTCTTGAGCTCTTAACATATAGAGTCCCATGCATGATTCAGGAGATGCATGGGGAATAGGACATTGATTCCCGCGTTGGTACATTGATAGAAGACTAGCCATCACTCTTACTAGTAGTTGGAGACACCATTTTCCCGGTTGAAGGAACTCTTGTCGTCTTGCAAGAGGTTTCCAAAAATCAGCTGATACAAGTTATGCATGCACTTCCATCTCATATTGTTTCAGTAGCTCTTAGTGAAACTTATGGGGACATGCCATCAAGGCCATTACATGACAAAGGATTAGAACAACATACTGATTTGGAGCAGCAACATATCATATGCTTAGCATTCTCATAAGTATTGATCTCGTGTTTGACGATTGATGGATCAGTTCCAAGCATTTCCTCATAAGACAAAGCAAACACATCGCAAAATTCTTTGAAAATATTGGTATTAGTTCCAATTTCTTTAGGGAAGCACTTGGCTCCAATGAAAACATTTTCAATTATATTGGAATCCTTGGAGATGTTCACCGGAATAATCTATGAAATGATATATATGTTACCTTCAGCGAAAATCTATGTCGGATAAAAAGAGTTTAAGATTGTGTGAACATCACTAGTTGATGAAGGACTAGACAAACTTGATTCAACTTGATGTAAGCCTAGGAGAAAATATGACCGATGATGAAAGTCATCCCATGGTCTTTATCTAGCCGTCATTTCTTCTAGGATTGCCTCTTTAGATGGTAAAAATGTATCAAGGAGGTCCACATAGGAAGTAGAGTCAAGGGTCTAGGAAAAAGCCACATCTCCATCCAAATCCTCGGGTGAAAGAGGAATAAGATCATAATCTACAGTGTTAACCATGAAATCATACGCAATTTCAGCTGCAGACATGGGGTATTCTATTCCACCTGCTTTCCCTTCTTCTATCTAATGGTCATAAACCTGACTAATATTTGCATGCCATCTACATGCTTGTCTTCTTATAACCTACCTTCTAACAATTTCATTCAACAATCTCTCATGGGTTTTACCATAACCCCACACTAAGGAAGCACTAACATGAAACCTATCCTAGGAGCTTAAATGACATTTCATACTACTAGATGTATGTGACTATAGCCTTACAAAACCCACTATAGGAACCTAATATCCACCCATAGAGCGCATATTTCTTATATTATAGCATAATTGAAATTAAAAACTAATAGATATAGTTGGGAAACTCATAAATCCATAGGAAAAAAATATAAGAGACAATAGCATATTTTAATTTGTTGTTTTCATACATAATAATTTAATTATTCTTAGAATGAGTGTACAATTCTATCGCACATTAGGACTCAACATATGCACCATATGTTCCACACAAGACAAAAATATGTTCCTATTTTTGATGTAGGGGCATTAGACTCAAGAAAATCCTTTGTAATTTAGTACACATAGGGGTCTTGTGTTTTAAAAGAATATTGGTTTCTTATGCAATTATTAATGTTTTTTAATGACTTTTAATGAGAGATATTAAATATGGAGAGAAATTTGTAAAATTTCCTGAATAATTAGAGAACATGGGAGAATTAGGATAGTTTAGATTCCATAGGGAATGAGAGATTTGAGAATTGATTGTAAATCTTAAGTTAGAATCAGTTTCATGATTTTATGGGATTAAAGAGGATCCTTGGGGATAAAGGATAGATTTTAGGACTTTGAGGATTTTGAGGAATTTGTTGAGATGATGGAGGATCTGAACCTAAATAAGTTCAAATTATTCTGTATAAAAAATAATAAGCCTCAAAGGCTAAAAACAACAGACAGTAGCATCAGGTGGTAGAAAGTAGGGTTTTGAGAAATAGAGGTTTTGTTGTAAGCCTTCAGGAAAATCTAACAAAAATTCCATTGATCAGAATATTAGGCTGGAGAGGAAATATTTGTAATTGTTTGATTGTATATATACAGAGAAAATTTGATCCTAAGTGTCTAATTGTGTGTAGAGAAACGAATTCATAATTTCATGTTATGAATCAAGGGTTTGGCATAGCACATGTATGTATAGGGTTTGAATGGTGGTTCTGCATATCATTGAAAGATTGATGTAATTGTCGGGATAGGTTAATATTGTGACTTGAGATGAATGCATAAAGGATTACATATATAATTGAGGAAATTGGATGAAGTTACAGTCATCAATCACTTAAAGGATTGATGACACAATGGATGAACTAAATTTTTAATTCGGCATTTGGATACATTGACCATATCTATCAGAAGCACATCCGATCAGATAGTGATTCGGGTCAGGACTGGAACAAAGAAGAGGAGTAGAGGAATGTTTTTGGGAACCTCCAAGGGTTTAATTGACATATTGTTTTGAAACCCATATTCTGGCATGAAACTTCGAAGGCGCAACCTTTAAATGAGAAGTGGCGAATCCAATGAACTTGTCGAAAGAAGAAATAACACAGTGGATTAGAGAAAGCATAATTATATTTGTGGGGAAAGAATAAGCGGAGGAGCTACATTAAGTAATTTCATGCAAAATTCGAAATCAAAGAGAATTTGGAACCATGAGTACATGGAACCGTGAAGGTGGTTTTGAAAACCAACCTGTGGTTTTCATATAGCAAAAAAATGGTAAGTGGTAAAGTCTTAAACAAACGCGATAATGCTTAGAAGGTGACACGTGGAATTGAAAAACTACCTATTTTGTGTGCATTGGAGCCCTTAACTGTCGAACCTAATTTGAATGCGATATCTGTTGGATTACGCATGGTCAGTTGGAGTGTTGCGACTGTCGTTGGATGAAGAAAGTGGTAGATCTATGGACGGTGAGTTGTTTAAGTGCTGTGGGACTGGACATTATATCAGCATTTGGTTTCATAACTAAGGTAAGAACCTTAATAAGTGGAGATTATATATAATATGATCTACGGAATGAATGGATTGGTAAAGTATGGGGTCGAACATTAATATATGTTGAGATCTTTGGGTTTTAACCAAAGTCAGAGTTTTGTATGAAATGAAATGTTATGTTGTGGGCGAATATATATTAATATGTATTGGTTGTGGATTGGTGAGCATTTTTGATGAGTGGTGGAAAGGCGAATGGTAAGTTGTGGGGTCGGATGTTGTTATGATGATACTTTGGGTTTAATGCAAAGTAGTACTTTTGAATAAATGAAATGTTCATGTGGGTTCGAATATTGATTCGAATAAAGTGGTTTTTATTATAAGGTTTTAATCAGAGATTTAAAAGGTAGCTTCCATATCAAAGTTTGTCCCAATTTGAAGAAATTTTGGGTTATGAATGAACCATGAAATTTTATATGGAGAATGTGGGTTTTGCAACCTTCGGCTGCATCAAGTGGTATTAGAGCTGGAAGAGCTCTTTTGAAAGTTACCGATTTTTTTAAATTAAATCAGAATGCATGTGTGCTGAAGGAAATAATGAAAGCTTAGATTTTAAATTTGATTAACAGTAACTGTAGAATTGAGCAGATATGCAGTGAAAGTATGATAATGAGGAAATTCAGATTTGCAGAATCTCGGTTTAAAAGAAAATGTGCTTTGAAGATTTACCAGGGTATGTTTTGAAAGATGTGAATACAAGTATAATGGTGATGGAAAAAAAAGGAAAAAGAGATCATATTTGGATCTGACAGACAACATGCAGTGTAGCAGAGTATTGGAAGAATTTGCAGAAGAAATTACAAGTGGGTGTTGAAGCAAACCTTGAAGGTGAGGTATTTTAATTTTGTTGAAGATTATGTTTGCAGAATGCATATTGAAAACAGTTGAGGAGCATCTCAGCAAGAAGATCACAGCTTTAAAAAGCAGTGATGAAGGAAGCCAGTAAAGGTTTCTAAGAGAAAGAATAATGTGACATAACCTGGAGGAATTCCAACAGAGGTTGGATAAAAAGAATAGTTGTGTTCTTAAAAGGGTACAGATGAGCTGAAGCCAAGAAGGAGTAGAGAGGAATGCTTAAGAGGTTCCAGAAAATAGAGGACCAAGTCTTGCCAAAAGACCAAGTCCAAAGGAAATGATTGGTGAGGTAAGTTGTAACAAGGAGGACTTGTTATTGCAGAGGCTTTAGTAGAGCTCATGATGAATGGGTGAGGAACTCATGAAGATAGAAATGAAGGGGAAGATTACTACGATAGTAATAGTAGAAATGGTAGAGGTTTCGAGAGAGACCAGAACAGAATGAAAGTGAAGAAAGAAGATGCCAAGAAAAATGGCATATAGAGACAGTTAAGTAAGGAATAGTATGAGAGAGAGAAAACTGAGATAGTAGTCCAACTTGAAGTATTGTTTGATTTATTACAGAGGAATGAAGAAGACTAGAGATGGGGTTTTCTTGTAAGAATAAAGATAAAGTGGCATCAGCTACAGATGAAGAAAGAAGAAATGATAAATGCTCGGTTGAGGGAAAAATTACTAAGAATAAATGAGTATTTGGAGAAAGACTTGAAGACTGAAAATTCAAGTGAGACCAAGAGGTTGAATGATTTTAAATCTGATAAATTTTGTATGTTTGCAGGAAGAACATGTGGAGAAGAAAAAACTGTTGATATTGTCATAAAGGAAGAAATGGGACAGCCAGATCTTTTGTAAATGTCCATACACAGTTGGAGAAAAGTTTTACTTTTCAACATATTGGAAGCAGAGGAAATTTAACTTATGATGATGGAAAAAATCTGGAAATTAAGCAATCAATTGAAAATATTAAGGGGATTGAAGAGAATATCATTGAAGAATTTTTGAATTGTATAGAAGACTTGGAACAACAAGAAGATTTGGTGATTAAATCATCAAATCAGGCCATGAGGTCTTATGGTTTTAAAGCTAACAAGTTTTGTGTGAATGCAAGTATTGAAGAAGACAATTCATGTGATGAAACTGTATTGAGTGAAGCTGAAAGTTGCCAAGAAAAATATGATGATTATCTTTCAAATGAAGATCAAATTGGATTATTGCAACAAAAGGAGTTCATAAATTCATTGTTTCGTGAAAAGAATTGTTTCAATGGAGATATGACAATTATGTCTGATGATGAGAAATTTGTTATTGATAATGACAATGAGAAATTGATTTTGTTAAATGGCCAAAATAAGAGTGGTGGACAGACAAATAAAACTATTGCAGAGATGGGAGATCATAATTTTATTCTGATGAAAGAAGAAGAGATAGTGTCACTAGGAAACTTGATTTGTGACAAAGAAGAATATAGTGAAGATTGTAAAAATATTTTCTCAGATGAGATGACAGATTTGTGGAATGAGTTAAGTATTATGGAAAAGAGGCTAGACACACAGATAATAAGTGTTCAGGTTGTAAAATCAGAGCTGAATGAGAATGAAAAAGTTCATTTTTATGAACCAGAGCAAAGAGACATCTTTGAAATGGATGATGTAGAAGAGAAAATAGCTGACAGTCTCAAGAATTATTTGAAGAATTGGAATCAGCATACTGATGTGCTGATAAGGGAGAAAATGTCAGAGCAGCAAACTAAAATGTTGTTGGAGGAAGAAGAGACACAAAGGTCTTATGATTTTGATGATTTCTTTATGATTGCAGGTACTGATGAAAAGATTAAAGAAATTTTGGTCCAAGAGAAAAAATTAAAGCAAAGAAAATAAGATGACAGTGAGTGGAAAACTAAATACCAGTCCAAGTAATTGTTGAAGTAAGAAAATAAAGAAATTGTCATAAATGAAAATCAGTAAGAAGTTATCAGTTGCAGAAAAAAAGAGGGTAAGGATGAAAGGGTGGCAGTAAGAATTGAAATTCAGCGATCAAGAGGTAGAAGTACTCAGTAGTCAGAAGATATATTATACAAAGAAATTTAATCGATAAGAAGGCTAATGGTGAAAGTGTCTCAGAAGAAGACAACAGCAAGAAAGAAAAGAAGCAGCAACAACAAGAGAAATACAGTAGAAGAATGTGAAAGCATAGCAAGCGAGAAAATGCAAAATAAAGTATGGAAACCTGGAAAAGTGCAGTTGAAGAATGATGAAGAACATGTAGCTTATGGACAAAAGCAAAACAAAGTATGGGATCTAGGGAGACAAAGATTAAAAGAACATGATCAAGATATCATGATTATTTTTAACCTTGGGAGTCTGACGCAGGGGCATTAGGCTCAAGAAAATCCTTTGTAATTTAGTACACATAGGGGCCTTGTGTTTTAAAAGAATATTGGTTTCTTATGTAATTATTAATGTTTTTGAGTGAATTTTAATGAGAGTTATTAAATATTGAGATAAATTTGTAAATGTTCCTGAATAATTGGAGAACATGGGAGAATTAGGATAATTTAGATTCGATAGGGAATGAGAGATTTAAGAATTGATTGTAAATATTAAGCTAGAATCAGTTTCATGATTTTATGGGATTAAAGAGGATCCTTAGGGATAAAGGACAGATTTTAGGACTTTGAGGATTTTGAGGAATTTGTTGAGATGATTGAGGATCTGAACCTAAATTAGTTCAGATTATTTTGTATAAAAAATAATAAGCCTCAAAGGAAAAAAACAACAAACAGTAGTAGAAAGTAGTAGAAAGTAGGTTTTTGACAAACAGAGGTTTTGTTGTAAGCCTTCGGGCAAATCTGACAAAAAGGCCATTGATCAGAATATTAGGACAGAGAGGAAATATTTGTAATTGTTTGATTGTATATATAAAAAGAAAATTTGATCCTAAGTGTGTGATTGTGTGTAGAGAAATGAATTCATAATTTCATGTTATGAATCAAGGGTTTGGCACAATACATGTATGTATAGGGTTTGAATGGTGGTTCTGCATATCATTGAAAGTTTGATGTAATTGTCGAGACAAGGTTAATATTGTGATTTGAGTTGAATGCATAAAGGATTACATATACAATTGAGGAAACTGGATGAAGTTACAGTCATTGATCACTGAAAGGATCGATGACATAGTGAATGAACTAAATTTTTAATTCGACATTTGGATACATTGACTATATATATCAGCAGCACATCCGATCAAACAATGATTCGGGTCAGGATTGGAACAAAGAAGAGGAGCAAAGGAGTGTTTTTTGGAACCTCCAAGGGTTTAATTGACATATTTTTTTGAAACCCGTATTCTGGCATGGAACTTTGAAGGCGCAACCTTTAACTGAGATGTGGTGAATCCAATGAACCTGTCGCAAGAAGAAATAACACAGTGGATTAGAGAAAGAAAAATTATTTGTGTGGGTAAAGAATAAGTGGAGGAGCTACATTAAATAATTTCATGTGAAATTCAGAATCAAAGAGAATGCGGAACCATGAGTACATGGAACCGTGAAGGTGGTTTCAAAAACCAACCTGTGGTTTTCACACAACAAAAGAATGGTAAGCGGTAAAGTCCTAAACGAACATGATAATTCTTAGAAGGTGACACGTGGAATTTCAAAACTGCCTATTTCGTATGCCTTGGAGCCCTTAATCGTCGAACCTCATTTGAATGTGATATCTGTTGGATTATGCATGGTCAGTTGGAGTGTTGCGACTGTGATTGTATGAAGAAAGTGGTAGATCTATGGACGGTGAGTGGTTTAAGTGCTGCGGGACCAGACATTATATCGGCATTTGGTTTCATAACAAGGTAAGAACCTTATTAAGTGGAGATTATATATAATATGATCTACGGAATGAATGGATTGGTAAAGTATGGGGTCAAACATTAATATATGCTAAGATCTTTGGGTTTTAACCAAAGTCAGAGTTTTGTATGAAAGGAAATGTTATGTTGTAGGCGAATATATATTAATTTTTATTGGTTTTGGATTGGTGAGCATATTTGATGAGTGGTGGAAAGGCGAACGGTAAGTTGTGAGGCCGGATGTTATTATGATTATACTTTGGGTTTAATGCAAAGTAGAACTTTTGAATAAATGAAATTTTCGCGTGGGTTCGAATATTGATTCAAATAAAGTGGGTTTTATTATAAGGTTTTAATCAAAGATTTAAAAGGTAGCTTCCATATTAAAATTTGTCCCAATTTGAGGAAATTTTGGCTTATGAATGAACCATAAAATTCTATATGGACAATGTGTGTTTTGCAGCCTCGGGCTGCATCAATTTTCCTCTATTCATCCTCCTTTTCCAGCTTCATGAAATCATCATATTTCCTCCTCCTCAACTCTTCTTTCATTTGCAACTACCTTTTCTCTCCCTCATTTTGTTTACTCCTTTCCCTTAAATTATGGTTAGGTAAACTGAACTACCAAAGTGGTTTGGATTCATTAATTATTTCCCATTCTATTCATAATTCCATCATATACTTAGTAGACATGTTTGTTTCACTCCATTCTTTCCTCATTTGGCTCCCCAACTAATTATTACATTTATACATGCATGGTATTCACCTCAAAATCCTTTGAGACACGCATAATCATTGTGGTTATGATATATAGTATTAAGCTAAAGTGGCAACATTGTAGAAACATTGGCATCACAAGAACATAATAGTAAGGTGGTCTGGTAGTAGTAGTGTTGCAGTGGATTTATACTAAGACAATTCTACAACAATGGTGTGGCGGCATTGGTGTCACAACAATACAACAACAAGGAAGTGCTACAACAATAGTGTTATAGCAACATAAAAAGGTGTGGCATTGTAACACACTTATTTCAGCTTCTAAGTTATTGATTGAAATTGGTCCATGTAGATTTCTCTTGGCCAAAGGCTCTTCTTCAAATGGAAGTAACTGTTTAAACTATCATACATTTAGATTTTTATTTTTGTAACATGTAACAACCTAAGGTTTTAGATAATGGATATTCATTTTTCCTCTCCTCTCAATAATAGACATAGAATTTAGGAGAACATTTCTTATGAAAGTTAGCCAAACCATGAGTTGAAATTTTTCCTTAGAGAAACTAAGATTCCATAGTACGATTGACCTCTAAATGAACCTAAATGAGCAAAGTTCACCAATATAAATATGTGATGTTTATCAATCTTTATATTATCTAGTTATAGGAAGGTCTTAAAATCAAGGGGGTCTATTTTTTAGTTATTTAATGTCATTACCATGTGCGAAAAGTTTTAGAAAATGTCATTAGCATAATGTCATTCGCATAACTCGTAGATTCATATAATTGTTTATAAAGGAATATAGTGCATAGTGGTAGATAGGAAATTGTGTGAGACAAGAGATCTCAATAAGTAAAGTTATTCTTCTACATCTTGCATAAAAATTAGTTCTCTTGTTTATAACTTATAATCTTAAAATTGAGGGAATACACCTTGTCCTATCATCCTTATAGACATCAAGTCTTTCTCTCATTGCGGACATGGTTATGCCTATATAATTATTGTTTAAGAATAAGACAAACATTAGGAAGATAATAGGAAGAAAAGAGGATTTGCAATGTGAATAATATAAGGATAGATTGTGGTAAGAAAGGATAAAAGAAAACTATATATTATGGGAGGCAATTAAACCTAATCTAGAAGGTGGAAAGTACCATTTTAACTAGTGCAAAGAAGAAATCAAACTTGTTAAAGTAAGAATGAAACCTAATGAGCTCCATTATGATGCAAGTGGTCACACAATTCCTAAAATGCTTGGGGTTCATAGAACTTGTGATCTTTCTAACACAAAGTAGATTGAAGATCAAAAACACTTTCTCTTTGAATGTGCACAATAAAAAGCAATTTTTGAATATTTATTAATAATAATAACCTTCTAAAAAATTTAATGTATAAACACTATATTGCTTTAACGATGATTCTCTACAACCATAAAAATAAAATTCTAAAACAAGCAAAGTAAATTCCTCCCATTTTTCATAAAAAATAAAATTCTAAAACCACCAAAGTAAATTCTTCCCATTTTTCATAAAAAATAAAATTATAAAACCACCAAAGTAAACTCTTCCCATTTTTCATAAAAATAAAATTCTAAAACCAGCAAAGTAAATTCTTCCCTTTTTAGTAAAATGTAATAAATCAAAGTTGATAATATTAATGGCTATCATCATTTTTCTATTAAAATTCTAAAACAAGCAAAGTAAACTCTTCCCCTTTTTCATAAGATGTAATAAATCAAAGTTGATAATATTAAGAGCTATCATCATTGTTATATTTATTATTATATATTTATATTTATTTAGCTATTAAAATTTCCATGTATTTTTCCTCACATTATTATATTTTAATTAATATATGTTTTCATTAATTAATTTGTACTTTTACCATAAAGTTTGTTTCAGTGCTCTCATCCCATCGATCTCTGTGGTATTAACTTTATCTTTTTCTAAGTTTGTAATCGATCTTTAAAAAGATATATCATTTTTATAGCAGAGGCAGTAGATATAGGTGGCTCAGCCGTTATTACTTACCGTTATTTTGTTACGACGGTACGGCTAACGTTATTAATCATCCGTGTCCGAATTTGGCAGCTATTGAATCAAGGAAACGGGAATCGTTCGCAATTATATTACGTGCCACACAACGCAATAAATGACCTCTCATTCTCTCTCGCTCTCGGATTTGATGATTGGAATCCACTAAATCAACGAACAATGAAAATGTACGTTGAACCTTTATGATCCTTTATCGCTGATGGGTTGCAGGCAGTGTTTGACTCCCCTGAATAATTTCTAGGTATATTGGAGGGTTCTGCGATACTCTCTTCCGATGGACTCTCAGCATCACTCGGAATAGCAGTACTCACTAATGAGAGGTTGCGTAGGGAAAGGAATCGTAATGATGAGGAGTCCAGTAAAAGATGAACACGAAACCATGTTCGCTCACTGGATGGGAATGTGTGTCATTGTCATTGTGAATGGGAATGTGTCATGGACAGCAATCTTAACTTTTCAATTTGTCAAGCTGTGAATTTGAAAGTAATGTTCCATCGCATAAGGAGCACCTTTTGTCTCCTCCCTTTTATCTTAGTGACGGTAAAAAACAGCGATGTAGGGTGTCGAAGTTACATACAAACAATAATTTATTCATTTTTATAGGATTCCTTTGATCTCAGGGAATGTGAAAGTGAGAAATAGTGAAAGTTATTTATGAGAAAGTGACTACATTGCCAGTGAATATACTTCTTTCTCTCTAGAAGGAAGGAAACGTGAATACATTGCCATTTTGACAGGTTGCTCATTCCTGTCCGATGGAAACGCCTTTTGTACCATAAAAGCAGAGCTCTGACTTTGCAGCCTCTCAAATCGAATATGAACATGCCATCAGCCTTACGGAGATGCTGAATAAGTTGATATCTTATTATTATTGGAATTTGATGCGATAGTTTCCGCTTATAACCGCAATTCCGGAGTAGTATTATCATTTGTAATATGTAATGTTAAAATGAATTTAGCTTCCTTCAAAATTTTTATTACAACTAAATGTGTAATGTTAATTTTAATAATAAGTGAATCCATCATTTGTAATATTTAATGTTAAAATTAATTTAGCTTCCTTCAAAATTTTTATTACAACTAAATGTATAATGTTAATTTTAATAATAAGTGAATCCATCGAAAATTATTTTAACTGATTTAAGTTAAAAAATGTATATTAGATCACTGACATGTTATATGCTGAGAGAAAATTAATGTAAATTAATTTGATTGTAGATGAGTTATAGTGTGGAAAAATGACAATGAAATATATATATATATATATATATATATATATATATATATATATATATATATACATATATATATATATATATATATATATATATATATATATAAAGTTTTTTTATTTATTTTAGTAAAAGAAATCAGAATAAATTATAGGGTTGTTTGATTTTATGGTAAATTCGTTAGGTGAAATATGATTGAGCAAATCCCTAAATACCAGGTTTTTCTAATTTTATTTTTTTTTAGGTGAAATTATTAGTCATGTCACTCATGTTATGTCCAATGACAATATCTTATATGTGGTTGGATATATCATTCTTATTTTTAATTCATATCAATGTTTTTAATGGTGTAAGACTTCATCTTTTAGCTATGCTTGAGGAATTCTCTCATGGTTTCATTATCCATTTATCTAAGATGAACGTTAACAATTTCCTCAATCATTGGTTTATTTATGAGATTGGATGTGACAAGAATTGAAAATTGAAAAGAAGTGGACAAGAGGATTACTCTTCTCATACGAATGAGTTAAATAAGATTACATTGGAGACATGAACATTAAATGACTCGAGCGCGACTATGGACTAAGTGAAACTGGACTCAGACACTTGGATGGATTGTTTCGACACCTAGGAGGTGGTTGGAATTAGATTCTCCAACAATCACTCCCCTTAATTACAACCACATAAAAAATAAATTAAGATACGTGATGGTCTATGTCTCAGCGAGGCTTACAATTTAAAAAACTTGACTTCAACTATATTTAGTTTTCTTCTTCTCTTCTTCGAGATTCTATAGGCTCTAAATAATTTCAACAGTTTCTTCTTGTTGTATTCTTCAAACCTCACTTTCTTCATTTGCTGGTGCAAGTCTTCTATTGTTCCACGCTCTCTAAGCAGGTTGTGGACTTCTTCAAGAAATGACTATTATGTGGGTGGTTGCCACATATTGTCTTTTGTAGTGTGTTTTTTATCATCAATCTACTGCAACATAAGACGAGATTAATATTTTATCTCTTCAAAACTCCAATACATGAAAATTTCATTGACTTTTTCATCATGTATGTTGTCTTCAATATTCATATATACAAATTATGTGTAGACCTCATCTATACATGGTGTTGCAAGCCATGTTTCAGGGAACTTTAAGTCCTTTATAATCATTATGTTTACCTTCAGATTGAAAATCAATGGTAATTGTAAAAACATCTCCAATACCACATTGGTTTTGTTCCTTATGCTCTGCAATGGAAACTTTCTCCTGTTACATTTCCTTCTCTTCTTCTACCTCTCTCTATGTTTCTGTTTTCTCTTTGTAGACTTCTATCTTTGCATCTACCTTTATCTCTGTTTCTGTTTCTGTCTCTTCATCACTAACCTATGTTGTTGCAAGTAGGTTACTCAAGTATCGTTATCTCACCAAATAACGTCATGCTAATATGATGTTCCTTTTGCATTATCTGCAACCAATCATCATTAGCCACAAATTCTCTATCGAAATTTACATCAACAATATTAGTCACTTGATTTACCATACTATTTTTATCAGCAAGCTCTGTTTATTGAATCACCAAATCATCATCAACAAGTTTTGTTGCTGGAATCAACAAAACATCATCAGCAAGCTCTGTTGCTGGTATCACTAAGTGGTCATCAACAAGCTTTGTTGATAGATTCATCAAATCATGATCAACAAGCTCTGTTGCTAGAATCACCAAGTCTTCATTAGCAAGCTTTGCTGTTGGATACCAAATTTTCGTCTACTTGTAGCTATAGTGGGGTTCACAAGCATCTTCATGCTCCTTCTCTGCCACTTCTGCACTTTATTCACAGACATCGTCCACTTGTGGCTGAGCATAGTGGGATTCAACAAAATTTTCATCTTGTTGTAGATCTGCTACCATAGATTCACATTCATATTAAACTTCAAAGCTCCCCCTTGTGCCAAAACATCTTTGAAGGGTATCCCAAGCCTCCTTGGTTGTCCTGGCATTTGAAATCAGGGGAATAATGTTGTCATAAACTGATTCTTTTATGAATTTTAATGCAAATGCATCAATTTTCCTCTTCACTTCCAGATCTAAAAATATCTCAAACATCTCATGTTGTTGGTTTAGCCTCTTGGCTTTTCCCATTGTTGAGTGTTTTCTCACTACGACTAAACAAGTAACATCACTTCTTAGCTTCCACAAAAAACCTTTTTGCAAACTCTTTTTTTTTTTTTAATATTGCAATTCCCACAATCAATTTTATAGGCCTTTAAAACATTGCATTAACCATGTTTTAACCATACCTTAAAGCCCTCTCTTTATAACAAATTTAAGTTATTTTTATATAAAAAAACTTTTCATTCACGTTCTTTTTTCTTAAATAATTTCAAACAAATCCCTTCTTCAATCTCATTTTCCTAAAAAATCTGCCTCTTAAACAAAATTTTCAAAATAACTCAATAGATTCTTTAAAAATAAACTTCAAAAAGATGCATTCCCAAGGGATTATATGAACCCTTTAATAATACCACAATATTCAAATATTATATGAGCCATTTTGTTTTTTTTTTAAATGGATTACACAAATCTCAAATACATATATCCCAAAATGGCTTATGTAAAACAAATTTCTTCACATATATTCCAAGGAGATTCACGACTAAAAAATGGAGACGGGTCTCTTTGTACCTTCGCGGGCCCACGTGTGGTTGAAATCGATGTAAGGAAGGTAGACCCAAAATGTGCTCCCTCTACATGGATTGACACATCTGTGTGCAAGGCCACAAGATCGAATCCATTGGGGCCCTTGATTCTCATCAAGGCGTTACAGGGTCAATTAATTCACCTTGATTTTTCAATATCTCTCGCTTTGGAGCCTGAATGATGTCGTCCCCTATCCGCGATCAAATCATTCGAACCAAAGGAGAGGAAATCGAAGCGATGGGTGTTGTCAAAGGCTCACACGCAAAACCTTCTCCTCAAAACACATGAGATGCCGAAGTTGATGTCCCAATCTGCGTCCTTTTCGTGGTTTGACCTGTGCACTCTCGTTCCTCGTGGAGGCTTTTTAAAATATTATGGGTAACGGTCTGTGGGTGGAGGAGAACATGCATTCGAATCTGCTTCCTCTTTTATCGGTGCGCATCCATCAAAAATCTGTCGCGCTAGGAGTGGATCTACATAAGGTTACAATGGGTCAATGCATCTGTTCCTCCAATAAACGCGCTGATCGGATGCAATTCAAAAAACACTTCTTCCGCTCCAATTAAAAAAAAAATCCTGGAGCTCTAATTGCATAAGTGTGTTTTCTTCACTTCATATTTAAAAAAAACAAAGCTCGCCCCTCTTGAACTAGCTTTTCCTTTTTTCTTTTAGACAGATGAGGCTTCTTCAAATTTCTTAAAATTTCTGTTGCTCCTTCAAGGAGCTTTATGCACGCTCACCTCTTCTCTGTGCTTCTCCAACTTCGCTCACGTTGTTTCTCTCTCCAAGAGTCTTATGAAATCTAGCTTTGATACCATGGCAAGAATTGAAAAATGAAAAGAAGTGGAATAGAGGATTACCCTTCTCAATATTAAGAATGATTTAAATAAGTTTACATTCGAGACATCAACATTAAATGACTATAGTGAGACTCAACTAAAGCTGAACTAAGTAAAACTCTACTCGGACACTTGGATAGACGGTTTCGACACCTAGCAGGTGGTTGGAATTAGATTCTCTAATAAGATGTTTGTGGACATTATTGCCACAAATAACTACTTTAAGAGGAACCCCTAATGGTGTATGATGCTAATGTTAAAATTCCTCTTGGTCAAACATGACCTTAATTCATATAGATAGTCCTAATCATTTTATCATTCAACCACTTGCTTGGCTCAACCATAGTGCATCAAATGACTCCCTTAGCTCACGTGGTAGAGAAAGTGTTGTCAATTGAACATTTCATACAAATAATAATGTTTTCATGGTTTTAAGTGTGTGATTATGGTGATTCTCCCCATAATGGGACTTGTCAACATTTCATATTACCTAATTTATTGTTGTACCATCTTCTCATACCATGATTTCACATAATTTTCTAAAGTGAGTCATTTCCTATGGTCAAGGTGTAGATTTGAGTGACTTAGGGTAACACCCTATATCCCCAAGTACACAAAACTTTCCACTTCTTCCCCATCACATCCACTTTATTCATGTAAAATTGATCATCTCCCTCTCATGGTTAATTCCTCAATGACATGCATAATAGTTATTTTCATGAAACAAAAGCATAATTTCATGAATTCTAAGTGATTTTGAAAATGCATTGATTATGTAAATAATATTTTAATACCAAAAGAGGTGTAGAGCTATATCAAGAAAATAAATATTGATTGTTAGTTGGAAATTTTTGGAAGGGTTACTAAAAATCTATTTTTCTATAACAATATAAATAGATATTGAAAACCCTAGTTGTAACAATATTTTTAGTCCACATAAAGATCTGCAACAATTAAAAATATGACAAAAATAAATTATGCATGTACAAAATCTATAAGAAATAAAACAAAATTGTTACGTCCCTATAAGACTAGTGTATCACCTTATTGTTATTGTTAGTGTATCCCCTTATTGTTAATGTTATACCAATGTAGTCCCCATAGTGTTATTATTGTTCCCCATACAAACCCACTATTGTTTTTTCTGTGCCCTTTCATTATTATTGTTATGTCAACTGTGATTATATTGTGACCCCTTAGACTCCTATATATAGAAAGGAAGTTTTGTCATTTTAATCATCCAAGAATTGTTCATTTATGTTATGTAAATGAGGTTTGCACCTCGAAGAGGCTAATTTCTAAGTCATTTATCTATTTTTTCTTCTATTTTTTGAGCTCGTTACATAACATTTGGTATAAGAACTTTGGATTGTAGGCTTTTACTTCTTTAAAAATTTCATCTTGGATTTTTCCCTATAAAAATTTTTCCACGAAGATTTAAAAGTTGAAATTGAAACCACTTATACTGAAAATACTAGTTAACCTCATGTACAAATTTTAGAGCTTGATTTGCTATATTTTAGGAGATATTATTTGAGGAAGTTAGTGATTTTGCAGGCTCTAAAATTTCATCTCAAACATGTGATCGAGGGAAAATTGTCATAACTTTCCTTTGAGGCACCAAATTTGAATTATGTAAAACTCAAATGAAATTACACGAATTGTGATTTGTCCGGTAGTAATGCTAGAGCCAAAATTTTAAAACGTGATATGTGGCATCCATTTCAACTTTTCTCTACTGAACTAGTCCTTAATCAGATCATCGTGGGAGATATTGCATAACTTTATCTTCAATAATCCAAACTAGGTTTTACATGTGGCATTGGAAAGAAGAATCAGAGGGCTATTATATGACCAAAGTTCAAATCTTGGGATTGTGAAATCGTACAGATACAAGAGGTTCAATATCGAGCTCATCAAAAGAAACAAAAATCTTGTTTTTTTTTTTAAATTTTCATTAATTTTTTTTTGAAAATTCAGTTTTAAGTGATTCCAAGGGCATATTTAAGCATAGATATCATTATTGGGTTCTCAAATGCCTCCAAAAGAAAAATTTACACACCCATTAAGCCCTCATAAATCTCTACTATCTTACATGAAGAGGAAGAATTTTAACATGATATATCAAAATCACGAGACCAAGTGGAAAAATTTTCAATTTCACAAAGAGTAACCGAAAAGGAAATGGAAGATAAGGTAGATGGTATGGAAGCTATGATGGATGGCATAGAAGCCAAAATGGAATATTTCAAGGATGGTTTAAAATCAGACCTTGATGGTTTAAAATCGGGCATGGAATATAATATGTATGGTTTGAAAGGAGACATTGAAGGTGTTGGCTTGTGACCACACATGACATGGAAAAGCGTTCCCTATAAGGAAATAATAGGGAAGAGGTCAAGAAGCAGTTGGAGCGAAACAACAACAAGCGGAAGAGTTTTGAACATGTTTGGTTTGAGTCGTGCACACGTGTAGGTCAAGTCATGAAGGCGGGAAAAATAGTGAATGGAGCAAGTATTCCACGAACAAATAAAAAAGGACTGAGCACAACCAAAGAGACAAGGATGGAAAACTACAGGAAGGGAGCGATGAGGACTGTTAGATCTAAATAATGATCAATGGATGCGATTCAAATTGAAAATCGCAAATCACAAATGTTGCAAGATAGGCGCAAAGGGTAAAAGTAAAAAATGCCAAAGTGTGATGCGGGATGCTAGCGAGACCCAGTCACCTGCCACACTTCCTTTCATTCCATTTCCCTTTAAAATCGCTAAAAACTTACCTTTCCACCTTTCCGCTTCAGTTCTCTACTTTAACTTTTTTTCCGCTATATCATTACTTCTCCTCCACTTTTCTTATCCCCCCGATTGTGGTTAAAGTAGGCTAACCCCCTGATACGTTAGCCCTCTCTTCCCCACACTTCACACTTTGCAACAAATAACACTTAACCCCTGATGTGCGCATTATAAAACTTGCGATCTGCGACTTCCGGCCACGGTCCCACGTCTATGCCACGTCATTTACCTTATTCCCCAAACTTCACACTTCGCTCCTTCTAGTGTTTACCACCTCCGCTTATGGTTAAACCTTAATTTTTGTGAACCACGGGTAGCGGGCAGGTCCCACCTCCCTCCACGTAACCCTTCCCTCCACGCACTTCGCAAGTTTTAGATTTTAAACCCCTGCTCCTTATAACTAAAACTTAAAGTTTGTGATTTGTGATGCGATCGGTCCCACCTTTGTCACATCCTAGTACGCATCGCATCACAAATTTCCTTCCTTATATTGAAAATTGAAAAACTTGTGAAATGTGATGCAGTTGCGAATGCGATGCAGCTCGAAAATAAAATTTAAACATTTTCCAGGTCCAGGTATGTGAGTTTTGACGCTGTTTTTCTTTGAAAATGGGTTAAACATGGAAAAAGGACTCGAGTAGCAAAATATAGAAAAGGTCAAGTTGGGTCCCACCCATTTTCTACATCGTTCCACTTCTAATCATCCCCCACATTTGCTCCTTCTCCACTCCTCTTCCCTACATCCAACGACCTTTATCTTATTTCGGCCTCCCCACAACGTTCCATCTTTAGCATGAGGGGGGGGGGGGTGGTCCAAAATGGTGGTATCCATTACCATCCACTCCTTTATGTGTCGTTCTCTTGTCATTTCACACCCCCATTCTCCAATACCGCTTACCACTTGAGACCCCCTTCGAAATCTAGTTTTCGGTTCACAATTCAAATACAGCACGATATTTTGCGTGGAACGTGAAGTGGTGGTTTATTCAGTTTGCTCAAGAGTCTTCCACTAAATATTCATAACAGACTGAGTGGAAATCATAATACTGAGGGAGTGGAGGCTTTCAAGTAATAGATGGGATCGTACGATGACAACCAGCCTACCCACGTACGACTGCTCCTCGCCATACCATCTGAAGGCTCCCATAATTAGCCTCCATGATCAACCATTTCTGTGTTGTTTACTATTGGATTTTGATGTTTTGATGGTGAGATCTCAATTTCACCCATTCTTATTTTAATTCTCTCCATACAGAAGTAATTTCTAGATGTACGAAATGCAAGTTAGGTAGGATATTTTGATTTCATAGGTATGGGTGAATCATAAGTGATTACAATCGTAAACCCTAGAGGAGGACTCTATATATAGTAAGTTACAATATTAAAGAAATGTTCTGGTTTTAGTTATGGAATTTTTAAGAATTTTTTTGTAGTTTTATATGGTTGTGCTCCCTGTGCTCTGAGACACATATTTGGGGGAGTTGTTTAAACTTAATATAAACCCGGAGATGATATTTGGATTCCATATAGAGCAATGAGTTGTATGTATTTTTCTTGTTTTGTTATCAGTAATCTCCTCTTTATATGTAATCATATTTAATGCTATTATGCTTTTATGGTTCGTGTAATGTAGCTACCGGTGGTCTGCAATTTTAATCATGAATTCGTGTCTCTATAACGCTCAGGTGTTAACACTCCTATATTAAGCTTGCTACACTCCCTTAATTTGCACTCCACGAACCTCTGTTGTTGTCCATATCTCATTCATATTCTTTTCCTCTAAGTTCATAGGGGACATATTCTTAAATCTCTTAAGAATGTCTCTCGTGGGTTCCTCCTCCATTCTCTCTCGACACCTCTGCATATTTTAAGATTTACCTTCAGTATTTTATACTTGGCCCATTTAAAATCCATCAATCTCATAGCCTCTTGATCCCTCTAACTATTTGGGGAATTCACTTGAATCAGGCTCAAATGTTCTTCTCTATTCCTGAACAACCAAAACCATTAGTCTCTTGACCCATATTCTCTTAGAGGCATTTATACAATTGCCCACATTTAACCTTTGATTTTAAGATGTCCTAGGCACTGGTATTTTGCAACTCAAGGTTGTCTCTAGGAGCTACAATATCTTTTTGGTGTCATTTCCATGGAACGAATTAGCAAACCTTTCCCTACAATATAACATTATCTTTACCATTCAATCAGGTGAGCACGAAAGGTTGAGAGTTGCATATCCCTCACCTTGGCGACTCCATGACTATCAAAGTTTAAATTAGAAGTAATCCTGGATTTAATTAGGCTTCCCACCAGATTCAGATCCACCATCTACCTCCACCTATAAATAAAATGGTTGTGCTGAGTTTCCTTTAGAACAAGTATGCCCCCTTGGTCCTACCTCAGCCTCTAAATGATATGCTGCAAGAATATCTAGAGCAGTTACCTCAGTTCACTAGGGAAGATAGTAATTCTACATAGGAACATATTGAAAACTTCTGTGCTTTTGCTAAGAATGTAAATGTAGAGCACTTAGATGTGGTATTAAGGCTTTTCGTCCAATCCTTAGAGGGAGAAGTACATAAATGGTTCAAGTCTATAGCTAACAACACAATCCACACTTGGGAAGAAATGGAAAATTTCTTCACATTGAAATGGGGAGAAAATAGGGACCATGGATATGTCCTCACAGAGTTCAATGCTCTCAGAAAGAGACACAATGATGATGTAACAGAACTTATAAAGAGGTTCAATAAGCTCTATAATAACCTCCCCACTGAAATAAAGCCTCCCCAAGCTACTGCTAAGGTGGTTTTTGCAAGAGTTTTCCAGCCTGATTTTGGGTTCAAATTAAGAGAAAGAAGATCCACATCTTTGGATTAGATCTAAACAGATGCATTGGAGGTATAAGAAAAATTTTCTTCTACTGATAAATTCAAAGGTAAGACATAACATGAAGCTATAAGAAAGAATCGGGAGGGGGGTTCTACCTCAAATTAGGAGAGGGAATCGCAGGATTATAGACTTAAAGAAATGAATAAACACAACATATTTTCATTGTCCTTTCAATCCCCATCCCGCACAATGGAGGATCATTTCTGTGACTAATAAGAAGTGTAATTCCTTGAAAATACCATCATTGCATCCCTTGCCATGAGGACAACATTCCTTCTGTTGACAATTTCATGAACAGACCATCATAAACACATATTTTTGCCTTGGCGCTAGCAGACTGTTATGCCCTCGCGCCAATGAGAAAGATTAAGATTGTGCCACACGCCCATTGGCGCTCTGTCCCAGTGAGATACCCATGCCAAACCGTTTATGGATTGTTTTTTAAATATAGAGGCGAAGTTTCTATCCTAACAACTTCGTTTGGCGAGTCATCTGGAGTGGTTAGACTTAATAACCACGGCCCCCCTCCTTTGGCCTCTTGTTTCCACCTTTTGGGGAAACATCCTAAGGGATAAGGCCTCCCTTCGACCATTGTAGGGATCCCAACCTCCTCCTCTCCCTATATAAATAAAGCAATCTCCCATTGATACCCTAGCTGAACATATTATAGCTGAAAGGCTGAAGAGAATTCTTGAACATTTTGCTAGAGAGATAGAATAGAAATAGACCTTTGCCGTGAGAGCTTAGGCTTGTGTCCTTACCTCGTTCGAATTCCCCGACGATCCTTCGAGACACGCTTCGACTGAACCCCACTGGAGGAGGATGTGATGTCAAGGCTCCGGTTGTAACTCTTTCTTCTATTTATATATATATGGCTATTGTCTTTTTCCCATCTTGTGTTAATATGGTTCATTTGATCCAATATGCTTAAAATTCCTTGACTGGTTAGTTGATTATGAATGAAATCATTGTATTGTATGCTTCTCTTGTTTTATGATCTTTGTGCAGGTATCCAAGCACTGTTGTAGAAGGATTGTGACCCCTCGAGATAGAGATCAAGAGGCCACCACCACTACAGCGACGAGAGTGTTGGAATCCAGGTAGGCCAATATACCCCGTCCTTTTCATTGATTAATTAGGAACCTACACTTTATCTTGTGCCTTTGTTTCTATACCCACTCTAGGGCTAGAGGGATCGTCTTTGTCCACATAGAGGATTTACCTTCCCAAAAAATTGGCGACTCCACTGGGGATCAGTGTGATTTTGTCATTTCATTTCCCAATAGGAATTTTCCTTGTCAAGTCGACTGTGGTTGTTTGCTTGCTTATCTGTCCCTTTTGGCTTGTTTGATTGTCTCGTTCTCCTGTTCAACTCTAGAGTGTCAAGATTTACCTCTGCTCAATGGTTCTTCCCTCCTCGCATAGTTATCCAGCTTGGCGTGAGTTTGCCTTGAACATTCACACCAATTGGCGCTTTTTGCATTTGTTGCAGTAGCGCCAACCCCTATTTGGCATGGATTACCACCTCATAGTCGCACCGAATCCTGTAGGATTTGATTTGACCCTTTTGATGAGTTTTTGGTCAATTGTGCTTGACTCTGGATTGTTTCTTGATTTTCAATTGGTCTTTTTGGAGTTTTTTTACTGCTTTAGGCTTGTTCCTCTTAGCTATTTGTCTATTTTCTCATCAGTTCAGTTCATAGCCATAGGTTTCTAGGTTTTGTTCGCTCACTGAGCCTTCTGATTGAAGTTTGAGTCTTTTTTATCTTTGTCAATCCGATTCCCTGATCAGTGGATTTAGTCTTTCTTGATCCTTTGATTTTTTGGTTTGTTGGGTGATCACTTCAGTTTTTCCTTTGATTCTCCTTCTCATTACTTCGAGCATAGATCACATTGCTCATTTCGCTCATTTTGAAAGCTTTTTATTGGATTGAAAAGTGCATCATTGGTTTTTTGTGCGTTTTTATGTCTATATTACTTTCAAATCATTTATTTTGAGATATATACATTTGCAGTACTTAAAACTAGTGTTCGCTTTGTTTTTAATGTAATTAGTGCATTGTGTGCTTCATACATTAAAAATAAAAATAAAATAAAATTGCATTCTTTCGTTTGCATCAGAAATGAAAAGTTCTTTTGCATAACTAGCACTTGATGAACTAGGAAAGAGTTTTCTATTTTTCGTTTAGGTTGTATTGGATACATTAGGGGACTTATTTGTATGTTTTCATTGCTTGCTGCTTTCTAAAAAATCTCTATCCTTCTCTTAGTTAGCATTCATCGAACAGATAATAGTGTTCCCTTGCATGTAGCTTGCATTTAGGAAATTTGAGATCAAATTCAGTAGGGCCTTGAAACTGAAACATTAATTCAAGAACAACTGTAAAATTTATTCAATTAACCTAAGGAAGGATTGGAACCTAATGCAAACATTTTTAGCATTCTAGGCTCGTGATATTTTCTGATGTCTTTAAACCTAGTAGCTGTCATTTTCCATCTGGCCTTAGACAACACTAGTATGGACTTGTGCTCCCCGCAGCATCGCGTATATAAAGGGAGACCCTCATAAGTTCAAATCCTTTATCTATAGGAACCTGATTCTACCGCCCTGTAACCGTGATACACAGAACACAGCATTCAGTGAGACTACCTACACGTATGTTTAGTCCTTGGTCATCTCTCTTTCATTTGATCACCAAGGTGTCTATGGCAGTTCACGGAAACTTGGTACACCCTGTTGCTTAGATTACCTGAGTAGTCATTTCAATCTTTTCATGACTCCTTAAAAAGAGAATATATCATCGAGCTCTTGTTATTTCACGCTCTTTTCAACCTGAAAGTGATAGAGTCACCTTTTGCCCATTTCTTGACTCTTAAAATATGAAACGATAGAGTTTAACTTCAATGTCTTAAAATATTAACTACCCATGAAATATTCCTGGTGAAAGTTATCTTCCTTAGCGTTTTTTTTTACGGTTGTTTCCAATGGCAACTTTTCCAAAGTTTACCAACCAAGGAATCCCCTTGGAAGGGAATCCTAGTCCTTTTCCTGCTTTTGGGAATGTTGGTGCTCCTTATGTGGAAACATTATCCATTCTTGGTTAAACTGTTAGGTTTCCTGTTTGGTAATTCTTGACCTCAGTGGTCTCGAATGTTCCTCCCACTGTACAACCATCCTCTCCACCTAAATAGCATCATGTTTATCCAAAGTGGACCTCTCCCCTTCTTCGCCTATTTTCTCAAACTCCTCTTCTACTTCGCCTGGTGAAAGTCTAGATTCTAGTAACCAGGTGGCTAAGAAGAAGAAGAAGATGATGAAAAAGCAGAAGTCAGATAAGAGAGAGGCTAATTCTGTAGCTATTGTGCCTAAGAAAACTTCCATTGATAAAACATCCAACCTTCCATGAAAAGTCAAATTCCCTTGCATTTTGTGCAAAGGTGACCACTTTCTTCGAGATTGCCTTGGCATTCCCAAGGTGCTTGAAGTATGGTCCAATGGTCGTCTGTTGTTTCCTTTGGCTTCTTGAAGTCATATTGGTGGCACATATTTGATTAGTAATGATAAGACTCTTAAGAAACAGGATAAGGTTACTAATCCTTATAACTTGTGTGAAGGGCATCATACCATTCAAATTTGTCCGTACATGGATGAATCCATGAGAGTGTTGGACAAACCTAATGTTTTTGCACCCTGCCTTCCGATTGGTTACCAGAAGCTTTCTTGAAGTCCTCCGCTAGTTGATTCAATAATCAGTCAAGATTCATCCTTTGTCGATCCCATTCCCTCAGAAATTCAAATTCATGAATCCATTCTCGACCAACCATTGGTCGTGGAATCGGTCAATCTAATCCCACCCATGTTTCACCAGGTCTTTTCCATTGAGATCGGATCTCATCCCTCCCACGTTCCTCTTGTTTCTTCAAATTCCTCAGAATTGGGGAAATATTCTCACATACCTGTGACTCAAGAAGTTGTTCCTTCTGCTCCCATGATGGAGGCCCCAAAGGATGCTCCTATTACTCCTATAACACGAGGGGATGACCATTCCCTTCCTATGGCACCCCCTCCAATTATTTTGATCACTTCTTTTGATTGGAGTCGATTTGCAGGATGTAAAATTCCTTCTTATGTGCATTTTGAGATCACGATGCATGCCTTCAATATGGTCTTACCTAGCACAATTATAGATGAAGGTGCATCTATTAGTATTTTGTCTTCCACTACTTGGCAAGCTTTTGTTTCTCCACTGCTTATGCCTGTTACGCAGAATCTGTTGGCTTTTAACAGAGGAACCAGTCAACCGTTAGGGATCCTTCTAAAGTTTCCTATTACTTTGGGAGGAAAAATTGTCTATATAGACTTGATGGTGGTCCAAGGTCTCTTGGATTTTAATTTACTCTTGACTATGCTTATGTCATGGGCACGCCTGTCTCCTCCGTCTTTTGTATGATCTATTTTCCACACAAAGGTTGGATCGTGACCATTGATCAGCTTTCGTTCTTTGGTCTCGAAGTAGCAGCTGGCCCACCATCATCTCTGCCAGATTTTTATCCGCCAGTTCTATCCTCGCTGCCACGGGTTAAATATGTGTCCACTTTCTCGTTTATCTCTTCCAATGATAGTGTCGTCGATTACCATCTACTATGGGAATTTGATCGGAATTTCCAAGACGTTGTTCTCCCATCAGATGTGAACCTCTTGGAAGCCATGACCTCTTATTCGTTATGGTAAAAGATTTGGGAGAAAAGTTCATTTTCTTGTTTCAAGCTCGTTAAAAAATGAAATAAGCTCTTACGAGGATAGTTCATTTTCTATGTCAACCTCATTAAAAAATGAATTAGGTCATGAGGATAGTTCTTTTACTGTTTCAACCTCGTTAAAAAAATGAAATAGGTTCCCTTTTCAATTCGAGCCTTTGATTAGATCTTGTAAAATCCCAGTCGAGTCTTTCTCTTGATCTCGTAATTGAACCTTCATTCCATCCACCTGTTAGTAACTAGCAGTCTACTCCAGTGAATGCACTGAAGCTTGGGGGACTTGTACCTCGAATTGAGTCACCATGTTGGGGGCATGCAAAATTTTTCAAGCATAGTTTATCTTTGTTTAAAGCTTGTGTAAAAATGAAACCAACTTCAAGCACAGTTTATCTTTGTTTCAAGCTTGTGTAGAAATGAAACCAAGTTCAAGCAGATTTTCCTGATTTCAATCTTGTGTAAAAATGAATTCTCATTTTACCTCTCGTGATTGCCAATTTATCAGCTTGTTTTTCCAGATGAGACTTTGTGTTCTCATTCCTTCGTCACCATCTTCATGGCTGATCATACGCCTTCACTTGGTTGTTTCACCCATTCTTGAGGAACCACTGCAATGAGTGGTCTTGTTACGCAGCCTCTTGACCTTTACTTGTTCAGAGAAGTTCCACCATTACCGGAACCAATTTCTACCATTAATGCCACTCGTTCCTCCAGGAGGAGTAAACGTTCAGCTCTTTTCTGACTCTCTAAAAATGAAAAGATTGCCGAGACTCTTGTAATTATAAACTCGTTAAATGGTTACGAAACGATATGTACCTAGTATACGTTTACCCCTTTTTCGGGCTGGTATAGATTATTTATGAAAAAGGAATACCTTATCCTATCGCGACTAAGAGGTTCTTTCAGATATTGTTTTCTACCTTTTTGGATTTGAGGGACTATTTACGAAAAGGGACATGTTGGAGTTTTCTTTTTAGCTTCTTTTCAAACTCTCTAAACATGAAAAGATGCCTAGTTCTTCCTTTTTCAGACTCGTTAAACCTTGATGACATCGAAAATCGTCACCATGACATACCCAAGTTCCTCCTTCCTAGGGCTCGTAAAATGTACTAGGATGGATTTGTCCAAAGTAAAAACTTACATCGCAAGCATATGTTATCCCCTTTAAGCTTTTTTTTCAAAAATAATTGGGGTACTCACCAAAAATGGTGGGGGAAAATTGAACCACTTTTTAGTTGTGTTGATAGTATGTCGCTCTTGAACATGATAATCGTTTGCATTCATGTCGGGTTGGGGACATCTCATTTCGTCATTTTTTCCTCCATGTGTTTGGGTAATCTTTTTTTACCTCTCATCTACTATTTGCCGCGTCATCATGTCCTCAAATCCCTTGATGTAAAATACTGCCAAATCCAGAGTCGTGTCGCTGATATGTTCAAGAGAAGTTATCCTCTGCAGTTTTCAACCTTCCTCTGATCCTCTTTTCAGTCTTGATTGACTCTCATCATGTTCCTCTGTCTCGTGTCAATGATGTAGGAAATATTATGGCCCTCCTTTGACCGAGTCACTTCTTGTTGACTCGAGCTGATTATCCAGGAAGTTGATCTAGAGACTCCCTTCTGGTACCTTGGAGCTTGCATGCCTCAATGGCAAGTTATTCGTATTCGACGATAGGTCCACATCGTTGGCCTTTGAATGAGTGATTCTCTAGGTGTTCGATGCTATATCACTGTTCAAATTCCGTGGATTGTGCCTGTTGTACCTTAAGATCCATCACCATTATTGTTGGTTTCTCTCGTGCCTGTTAACAGCTTTCATCATTGGTTGGTAATCAGGTGACTTTATTGCATGTTCGACTTCAGCTCACATATTCACAAGCTTGAATTTTTACTTGTTCAGGTTGAGATGGAGCGCAAGACCCTGGGTTTTGTCTGATAAGATCCAGGCTGTGGGATATTATGGTTTATCATGACTTTATGCATGACGCTTTTGACTGGATGGATGCGACCATACCTGAGTCTATTTATTGATCCTTACTTCTCGATGGTTTCATCCATACCTTGGATCTTATTTTATCTATGTACTCTATTATGGATGGATGTGCCCATGCCACATGTTCATGTATCAGAGATATTAGTTGTATTTTTACTTGTAGGTCTTCCGACAACAGTGTTTGGTTCGAACATGTTCTCGTAAATAATTTCACCCCTCCCTCTCTCTGGGACCTCGTACTTTAGGGGTCATCTATTACACAACATCTTGTCACTGTCCCTACAATCCCCATCCCACACATTGGAGGATAATTTATGTGACTAATAAGAAGTGTCATGCCTTGAAAATACCATCATTGCATCCCCTTCCATGAGGACAACATTCCTTCTATTGACAATTTCTTTCTTGAGAAGACCATCAGAAACACATGTTTTTGCCTTGGCTCTAGTAGACTGTTATGCCCTTGTGCCAATGAGGAAGATTAACACTAGGCCCCAAGCCCATTGGCGTTCTGTCCCAGTGAGCTACCAGCGCCAACCTATTTATGGAATGTTTTTTCAATATAGAGGCAAAGTTTCTATCCTAACAACTTTGTGGGCAAGTCATTTGGAGTGGTTCAACTTAATAACCACGGCCCCCCTCCTTTGGCCTCTTGTTTCTACCTTTTGGGGAAACCTACCAAGGGATAAGGCCTCCCTTCCACCATTGTAGGGAGCCCAACCTCCTCCTCTCTCTCGATAAATAAAGCTATCTCCCATTGATATCCTAGCTGAACATATTATAACTGAAAGGATGAAGAGAATTCCTAAACATTTTTCTAGAGAGATAGAATAGAAAGAGACCTTTGTCGAGATAGCTTAGGCTTGTCTCCTCACCTCGTCTGAATTCCTCTATGATCCTTTTAGACGTGCTTTTACTGAACCCCACTGGAGGAGGCTATGATGTCAAGGCTCTGGTTGTAACTCATTCTTATATTTATATATATACATGACTATTGTCTAGTTCCCATTTTGTGTTAATATGTTCATTTGATGCAATATGCCTAACCTTCCTTAACTGGTTAGTTGATTATGAATGAAATCATTGTCTTGTATGCTGCTCTTGTTTGCTAATCTTCGTGCAGGTATCTGAGCATTGTTGTAGAAGGATTGTGACATGTCGAGACAAAGATCAAGAGGACACCATCACTATAGCAATGACAACATTGGACTCCAAGTATGCCAATATACCGTATCCTTTTCATTCATTAATTAGGAACCTACACTTTAGCTTGTCGCTTTTTTGCTAGACCCACTCTAGGGCTAGAGGGATCATCTCTATCCGTAGAGAGGATTTACCTTCCCAAAAATAAGTTGATCAAGAACCTCTCAAATAAGCTACTTAAGCTTGAATCGGAGGCCCAGAATCCCCCTCCTCATTCCAACCAAATAATTCCCAATCGGGGGTTTAATCCTCAATATCGGAGGCCCTCTCTGCAGCTATTACAACAGGCCAAGGAATTCATAAACAACAAAGAAGATCAATTCCTCGCCTACTCTGATGATGAGGAGGGCGAACCCATCCTAAAAGGGGAACAAGAAAAAGAAGAAGTCCCTTTAGAGGATCAAGAGATTGATAATTACTGTAGACAGTTCGTGGATTTCATACAGGCTCAACTCCACAATAATTATGACCTCAAGTCCTCTGAAAATAGAACCCGTGGCCAGCAAAAAAATGAAGAACGGATATCGAGAGAACAAATCCCTGCTAGTCCTCCTAGTAAAGGGAAGAAGCTGTTAGAAGAATCAACCCCTCTTAAGGCCACTTCAACCTCTTCCACAAAGCAAGAATTTGATCCTCCCAAAGGTAAGAAGCCCTCATATATACCCTTGAAACTGCCCAACCCCCCTAAAGAGTAGTTCAAAGAAGCCATTACAGAAAAAGGGCTCACACACTTTAAAATCCAAGAAGAACAACCCATGGTGGTTTTTGGACTGAATGTAGAAATCCAGCTTCTAGCCTATATTGAAGAAGAGGGAGGTGAGATTACCCTCCACGAAGAAGGAGAAGAGAAGGAGTATTTCCTAGAAGACAACACTAAAAATCAATAGGAGTCTGGTGATCCAGAAACAGAGGCAACAAAGCTTAATTGTCTCGATCCAAAAAAGTGTCTTCAGCCAATAGTGTTGTATTCAGAGATTGAAAAACAATCAAGTGGGGCTAATGAAAGAAAAAAAAATCTTTCCAAAAGAAGACCAATCAAGTTTTCTGCTTAAATACCAATCAAATTCTCTTTCCAAGTTTCCTAACCTTGAATAAAGTATTAAAAGTTCTCCATAATTAATGTCTTCATGGGATGTTAATGAAGAAACACAACATATTGTTACTAGTTATGATCCTCTACCCAAGGTGATTAAGAGTTTGCATCTACCCTGCAAGCATCTGAATGACAAAGAAAATTATGAAGAGAACAACAAGCAGTTGATTATTATGGAAAATGAGAAGAAAGAAGAGTCATCCTTGTTTCTTGAAGATAATCAGTGGCAACAAAAAATAAAATCAATAGTTTGGAATGAATTTTTTTTATTGTTACAAATCCTTCAGAAAAAATCATGTTGCATGTTTACCATGATCCTTTAACGCAAATCTCATTAAATTTGGAAATATTTTATTACAAGGACATCACTAGAATAGATTTTTTAGGTTATTTTAAAATTCTAGATCCACCATTTAATTCCAAATTTAATGAAATATGTGTTCTTTGGTTATTATATTGCAGTCATCAGTAAAGGTAGAAGATGAGGTATGTAGCATGATGTTTGTTCGACCATGGAATGGTAAAGCTAAAAATTGGTTTGAGAATATTTCAGCTCCTAACATGAGAAATTTCCATCAATTCATAAAAAATTTCCTAGGTCAATGTGTAATCATGGGAAATGTCTTTCTTATCATAGAGTATGAACATTTAAAAAGGAAGCCAGGGGAGACATGACAGTATGTTTCAACAAAGTTCAATAAGGTGTATCATTCAATGCCTACTAATATAAGGCCACCCCCAGCAGTAGCTCTCTTGCAATACTCAGATACCTTTAATCCAGAGATGGAATTCCAAGTAAGAGAAAGAGACATGACAACCCTTGAATAAATTCAAAATATTGCAGTTGATGTGGAGGTGAACCTACTGAACAGAGAGGCGAAGCTTAAAACAGAGGAAGAATTGAATCAGTTCAATTCTCATCCACCCTTATGCCCTAATTCCTCAGATAAAATGCAAACATGTTACGATTTGTTTGAAAGTGTGGAGAACACATCTGATGTACCAAGTTGTGACGTTGGATCGATTGGGTCGGAATATTCAGAAACAGGTCGAGTGTATATTGATCTAGTGGCTATCTATATTGAGAAATTATTCATCAAAAAGCCACCATACCTATTCAACATTTATGTTTCTATTCAGGTTTACCAAGCCCCTAGCGATCAAGACCATGCTGGGAATTCCTATCAAATACCGGTAACAGGTTTGTTCCTCAGTATTTTGGAAAACAATGAAAGAACAAATTTATTAGAGTAGTTGCTTGCCTGGTTACACCGACATTATTGTATAATTTAGAATAGTAGTAATTCTAGTAGATTAGGGTAGGTAGGAGTGTAAATAAGCTTAGTGTTATGAGCATATTTTTGTTTAGTTTCAAATTGCTTTGCAGTTTTTAGTTCAAGTGTGCTTCAATTTCCAGTTTTAGCATAGTTCAGATTTGAGCATTCAAAATTTTCAAGGTGCGGTAGTGATTTTTGTTTTATATAATTGGCAGTGCACAACTCAGTTGTAGTTTTAATTACGGGTTACAGTATGCATTTGCAACTCCATGAGCCCGATAAGGCACATGAATTTAGGTGTGCAGGTTCTCAATGCACTTAGAAAAGATCGTTGTCCTGAGATGGAGCCAATGTTGTCCTGTGACCGCACATGACATGGAAAAGCATTACCTATAAGGAAATCATAGGGAAGAGGTAGAGAAGCGATTAGAGTGAAACAAAAACAAGCGGATGAGTCTTGAACGTGTTCGGGTCGAGTCATGCATGCGTGCAGGTCAAGTCATGAATGTGGGAAAAACAGTGAATCGGGCAAGTTTTACACGAACAAATAAGAAAGGAATGGACGCAACCAAAGAGAAAAGGATGGAAAACCACAACAAGAGAGTGGTGAGGACCATTATATCTAAACAATGATCAATGGCTGAGATTCAAATCACAAATCGTAGATCACAAATGTTGCAAGATATGCGCAAAGGGTAAAAGTAAAAAATGTCAAAGTGTGATGCGTGATGGAAGTGCGACCCAGTCACCTGCCACACTTACTTTCATTCCATTTCCCTTTCAAATCACTAAAACCTTACCATTCCACCTTTTTGATTCATTTCTCAACTCTACCTTTTTTGCTGCTATATCATTGCTTCTCCTCTACTTTTCTTGTCCCCCGGATTACGGTTAAAGTGGGCCAACCCCTTGACATGTCACCCCTTTCTCTCCTGCACATCGCACTTCATAACAAATAACACTTAACCCCCATTGTCCACATTATAAAACTTGCGATCTATGACTTGCGACCGCAGTCCCACTTCAGTGCCACGTCATTTACCTTCTCCCCCACACTTCGCACTTCGCTCCTTTTAGTGTTTACCACCTCAGCTTACAGTTCAACCTTAAATTTTGTGATCTGGGGCCAGTGGGTGGGTCCCACCTTCGTCCACATCACCCTTCTCTCCCCGCAGTTCATAATTTTTATATTTTAAACCCCCACTGCTTATAACTAAAACTTAGAGTTTTCAATTTGCAATGTAGCTGGTCCCACCTTTGTCACCTCCCACTTCGTATCGCATAACCAATTTCCTTCCTTATATCGCAAATTGTAAAACTTGTGAAATGCGATGTAGTCATGAATGTAATGCATCTCCATCATAAAATTTAAACATTTTTCAGGTTCGGGTATGTGAGTTTTGAAAACTTTTTGCTTTGAAAAAGGGTTAAACATGGCAAAAGGACTTAGCTAGAAAAATATAGAGAAGGTCGAGTCGGGTCCCACTCGTGTACTACGTCGTTCCACCTCTAATCGCCCCCCACCTTTCCTCCTTCTCCACTCCTCTTCCCTACATCCGATGTCCCTTATATTATTTCGGCCTCCCCACAACATTTGAACTTTAGCATAAGGGGGGGGGGGGTCTGAAATGGGCAGTATCCATTACCGCCCAGTCCTCCATGTGTCTTCCTCGCATCATTTCGCACGCCCCTTCTCCGATACTTCTTATTGCTTGAGACCCCCTCCGAAATCCAGTTTCCAGTTCACAATTCAAATACAACACAAGCTTCTACGTGGAACATGTACTGGTGGTTTATTCAGTTTGCTCAGGAGTCCTCAACTAAAGAGCCGGGTGTGTGCAATATAACTGGCCACTTCACAATGGTCTGAGTGGAAATCTTAAGACTGAGGGTGTGGAGGCTTTCAACTAACAAATGGAATCATACGATGACAATTAGCCTGCCCATATACAACTTCTCCTCACCATACTGTATGAAGGCTCCCATAATTTTCCTCCATGATCAACCACGTCTGTGTTGTTTAATATTTTATTTTTATGTTTTGATGGTGAAATCTCAATTTCACCCATTCCTGTTTTAATTCTCTTCATATAGAAGTAATTTCTAGATGTATCTATGCAAGTTAGGTAGGATATTTTGATTTCATAGGTATGGGTCAATCATAAATAATTATGATCATAAACCCTAGAGAAGGACTCTATATATAGTAAGTTACAAGATGAAATAAATTTTTTGCTACTGGTTCTGGAATTTTGAAGAATTTTTCTGTAGTTTTTGTATGATTTTTCTCCCTGTGCTCTGAGACACATATTTGGGAGAGCTGTTTAAACCTAATATGAATACGAAGCTGATATTTTGATTTCATATGGAGAAATTATCAGTATGTATTTGTCTTCTTTTGTTATCAGTAATCTCCTCTTTATATGTAATCATATATCATGCTATTCTGCTTTGACGGTTCGTGTAATGTAGCTGTCGGTGGTCTGCAATTTTATTCATGAATTAGTGTATATATAATGCTCAGTTTTCAACTCTCATGTATTAAGCTTGCTACACTCCCTTAATTCATGCTCCACGAACCTCTGTTGTTGTCCATATATCATTCATATTTGTTTCCTCTTAGTTCATAGGGAAAATATTGTTAAATTTCTTAAGCCTATCTCTCATGGGTTCCTTCTCTGTTCTCTCTCAACACCTCTTCATATTTTAATATTTTTGTTCATTGTTTTATACTTGGCCCATTTAAAATCCATCAGTCTCACATCCTCTTGAGCGCTCTCACTATTTGGGGAATTCACATGAATCGGGTTTAAATGGACCTCTCCATTCTTGAACCACCAAAACCATTATTCTCTTGACCCATATTTTTTCAGATGCATTTATACAATTTCCCACATTTAACCTCTAATTTTAAGATGTGCTAGGCACTGGTATTTTTCAACTCAAGGCTATCTCTAGGAGGTAAAACATCTTTTTGGCGTTGTTTCTGGGGAATGAATTAGAAAACCTTTCCCTGGGATACAACATTATTTTCACCCTTCAATCAGGTGAGCACTAAGGGTTGAGAGTTGCATAGCCCTTACCTTGGAGACTCCACTATTATAAAAGTTAAATCATAAGTAATCCTAGCTTTCATTAGGCTTCACACCAGATTCAGATCCACCATTTACCTCCACCTCTAAATCAAATGGTTGTGCCGAGTTTCCTTTTGAACAAGTATTCCTCCTTGGCCCTCCCTTAGCCTCTAAATGATATGCCATAAGACTATCTAGAGCGGTTTCCTCAGTTCACCGGGGAAGATAGTAATTATGTGCAGAAACAGATTGAAAAATTCTGTGATTTTTCTTAGAATGTAAATTTAGAGCACTTAGATGTGGTATTGAGGCTTTTCGTCCAATCCTTGGAGGGAGAAGCTCAGAAATGGTTCAATTATCTAGCTAACAACACAGCCCACACTTGGGAAGAAGTGGAAAATTTCTTCACATTGAAATGGGGAGAAAAGAGGGACCATGGATATTTCCTCACAGAGTTCAATGCTCTCAAGAAGAGACACAATGAGGATGTAATATAATTTATAAAGAGGTTCAATAAGATCTATAATAACCTCCCTACTGAAATAAAGCCTCCCCAAGCAGCTGCTAAGGTGGTTTTTGCAGATGCTTTCGAGCCTGATTTTGTGTTCACCTTAAGAGAAAGAACATTTGCATCTATGGATTAGATCTAGAATGATACATTGGAGGTAGAAGGAAAATTTTCTTCTACTGGTAAATTCAAATGGAAGATAGAAAATGATGCTAGAAGAAAGAAGGGGGAGGAGGCTTCTACCTCAAATTAGGAGAGGAAATCACGGGAGTATAGACTTGAAGAAATGAATAAGCTAATAAAGAACCTCTCAAATAAGTTGTTTAAGCTTGAATCAGAGGCCCATAATCCCCCTCCTCATTCCAACCAAATGATTCCTAATCGGGGGTTTAATGCTCAATATCGGAGGCCCCCTCTCCAGCTATTACAACAGGTCGAGAAAGTCAGAGACAACCAAGAAGATCAATTCCTCACCTACTCTGAAGATGATGAGCATGAAACCATCCTCAAAGGGGAACAAGAAGAAGAATAAGTCCCTCTAGAGGATCAAGATATTGAGAGTTACTGCAGACAGTTCGTGGATTTCATGTAGGCTCAACTCCACAAGAACTATGACCTTCGGTCCTCCAGAAAGAAAACCCGAGGGTAGCAAAAAAATGAAGAATTAATATCAAGAGAACAAACCCCTCCTATTCCTCCTAGTAAAGGGAAGAATCCATTAGAAGAATCAACCCCTTTTAAGGCCACTACATCCTCTTCCACAAAGAAATAAGTGGATCCTCCCAAAGATAAGAAGCCCTCATCTATACCCTTGAAACTGCCCGACCCCCCTAAAGAGAAATTCGAAGAAGCCATTACAGAAAAAGGTCTCACACCCTTTAAAATCCAAGAAGAAAATCCCATGGCGGTTTTTGGACTAAATGTAGAAAACCAACTTCTAGCCTATGTAGAAGAAGAGGGAGGTGAGCTTACCCTCCATGAAGAAGGGGAAGAGCGGGAGAATTTCCCAGAAGACAACACTAAAAATCAACAGGAGTCTAGTAATCCAGAAACAGAGGTAGCAGAGCTTAATTTTCTGGATTCACAAGAGTATCTTCAACCAGTAGTGTTGTATTTAGAGATTGAACACCAATCAAGTGGGCCCAATGAAAGCCAATAAAGCTTGCCAAAAGAAGATCAAACAGGTTTTCTACTTAAAGACCAATCAAATTCTCTTTCCAAGTCTGCTAACCTTGAAGAAAATCTTAAAATTTCTCCATCATTAAGTTCTTCTTTGGATATTAAGGAATAAACAAAACATATTGTTACTAGTTATGATCCTCTACCGAAGGTGATTGAGAATTTTCAGCTCCCCTGCAAGATTCTGTATGACAAATAAAATGATGAATATCATACCAAGCAGTTGATTATAATGGAAAATGAGAAGAAACAGGTGTCATCGTTTCTGCTTGAAGATAATCAGTGGCAGCACATAAGAAAAGAAACAGTTTGGAATGATGTTTGTTTTCTTGTTACAAGTCCTCCAGAAAAACTCATGTTGGATGTTTACCATGATCCTTTGGTTATTATATTGCAGTCATCAGTAAAGGTAGAAGATGAGGTATGTAGCAGGATGTCTATTCAACCATGGCAAGGTAAAGTTAAAAATTGGTTTGAGAATGTTTCAGCTACTAACATGAGCAATTTCCATCAATTCATACAAGTTTTCCTAATTTGATGGGTAATCATGGGAAATTTATTTCTTATCATAAAGGAGTATGAACATTTAAAAAGATAGCCAGGGGAGACATGACAATATGTTTCAGCAATGTTTAATAAGGTGTATCATTCAATGCCTACTAATATCAGGCCACCCCCAGCAGTATCTGTCTTGCAATACCCGAATACCTTTAATCCAGAGATTGCATTCCAAGTAATAGAAAGAGACACAAAATCCCTATAAGAAATTAAAAATATTGCAGTTGATGTGGAGGTGAACCTACTGAACAGAGAGGTGAAGTTTAAAACAGTGGAATAATTGACTCAGTTTGATTCTCCACCACCTTTATGCCTTCATTCCTCAAATAAAATGCAAACATGTTCCGAGTTGTTTGAAAGCATGGAGAACACATGTGATGTACCAAGTTCTGAGGTTGGATCATTTGGGTCAAAATATTCAGAAGCAAGTCAAGTGTATCTTGATCCAGTGGTTGTCTATATTGAAAAATTATTCATAAAAAATCCACCATACCTTTTCATCATTTTTGTTGTTGTCCAAGTTTACCAAGCCCTTAGCGATGACAACCAGGTTGGGAATTCCTTTCAAATACCAGTAACAGGTTTGTTCCTTTCATTCCATTTCACTTTAAAATCGATAAAACCTTACCTTTCTACCTTTCCGCTTCACTTCTCTACTTTACCTTTTTCGCCACTCTATCATTGCTTCTCCTCCGCTTTTCCTATCCCCCCGATTGCGGTTAAAGTGGGCTAGCCCCCTGACACGTCACCCGTTTCTCCCCCGCACTTTAGAATTCACAACAAATAACACTTAACCCCCACTGTGCACATTATAAAACTTGCGATCCATGACTTGCGACCACGGTCTCACCTCCGTGCCACAACATTTACCTTCTCCCCGCACTTCACACTTCGCTCCTTTAAGAGTTTACCACCTCCGCTTATGGTCAAATCTTAAGTTTTACGATCTGTGGGCAACGGGCAAGTCCCACCTTCCTCCACGTCACCTTCTCTCCCCTCACTTCACAATTTTTAGAATTTAAACCCTCGGTGCTTATAAATAGAACTTAAAGTTTTTTATTTTCGATGCGGCCAATCCCACCATTGTCACCTCCCACTTCGCATCACATCAAAAATTTCCTTCCTTATATCACAAATTGCAGAAATTTTGAAATGTGATGCAGTCATGAATGCGATGCAGCTCCAGAATAAAATTTAAATATTTTTTAGGTCCAGGTATGTGATTTTGATGTTGTTTTTCTTTGAAAAGGTATTTATCATGGAAAAAGGACTCGGGTAGAAAAACATAGAAAATATCGAGTTGGGTCCCACCCGTGTGCTACGTCATTCCACCTTTAATCACCCCCCACCTTTCCTCCTTCTCCACTCCTCTTCCCTACATCCAACGACCCTTATCTTATTTCAAACTCCTTGCAGGATTCAAAGTTTAGCATGAGGGAGGGGGAGGGGGGGGAGGGGTTTTAAAATTGGTAGTATCCATTAACGCCCACTCCTCCATGTCTCTTCCTCTCATTATTTTGCACCCCCCTTCTCTGATACCGCTTACCGCTTGAGACCTCCACTGAAATCCGGTTTTTGGTTGGTAGTTTAAGTACATTACGGGATTCTGCGTGGAACATGCAGTGGTGGTTTATTCAGTTTGCTGAGGAGTCCTCCACTAAAGAGTCAGACACATGCAGTACAATTGGCCACTTCGTAAAGCACTGAGTGGAAATCATAAGACTGAGGGATTGGATGCTTTCAAGTAACATATGGAATTGTACGATGACAGCCAGCCTGCCCACCTACGACCGCACCTCAGGATACCGTCCAAAGGCTCCCGTAATTTGCCTCCATGATCAACCACGTCTGTGTTGTTTACTATTTTATTTTGATGTTTTGATGGTGAAATCTCAATTTCACCCATTCTTGTTTTATTTCTCTCCATACATAAGTAATTTTAGATGTACGCTCTACAAGAAAGGTAGGACTTTTTGATTTCATAGGTATGGTTTGATCATAAATGATTACAATTGTAAACCCTAGAGGAGGACTCTATATATAGTAAGTTATAATATGAAAGAAAGGTTATGGTTTCGGTTCTGGAATTTTGAAGAATTTTGCTGTAGTTTTGCATGATTGTGCTCTCTGTGCTCTGAGACACATATTTGGGAGAGATATTTAAACTTAATATGAATACAGAGATGATATTTCGATTCCAAATGGAGCAATGAGAAGTATGTATTTCTCTTATTTTTTTATCAGTAATATCCTCTTTATATGTAATCATCTTTCATGCTATTCTGCTTTGATGGGTCGTGTAATGTAGCTACTGGTGGTCTACAATTCTATTCATGAATTCGTGTCTGTATAACGCTCAGGTGTTAACGCTCATGTATTAATCGAGCTACAATCCCTTAATTCATGCTCAACGAACCTCTGTTGTTGTCCATATCTCATTCATATTTTTTTCCTCTGAGTTCACAGGGGGCATATTCTTAAATCTCTTAAGCATGTCTGTCGTGGGTTCATTCTCCATTCTCTCTCAACACCTCTGCATATTTTAAGTTTTTTGTTCATTTTCTTCTACTTTCCCCATCTAAAATTCATCAGTATCATAGCCTCTTGAGCCCTCTCACTGTTTGGGGAATTCACATGAATCAGGCTCAAATGGCCTTCTCTATTCTTGAACCACCAAAACCATTATTCTCTTGACCCATATTCTGTCAGAGGAATTTATACAATTTCCCAAATTTAACCTTTTATTTTAATATGTCTTAGGAATTGGTCTTTTGCAAATCAAGGATGTCTCTAGGAGCTACAATAGAAGGTTTGACAAATTTGTTACAAGAAAGGCTTCCCGATGGTGACAAGGTAATCCATGAAAATCATGATGAGGACAAAAGGAATATGAATTGTATTGTATAAACCCCCAATGTTTGGTTTAAGAACGACCAATTGCAAATATCAATGTGTGAAAGTTTGATGGCAAGGATCTAGTAACATGGATACTACAAATGGAGCAATATTTTGATCGCCATGATGTGCAACACTCACGAAAGGTACACATTGCAAATTTATATTTAGAACTAATTAGATTGTATGGTATCGATAGCTTTGTTCTCATAAACCACTTTTCACTTGGTCAATTTTTACGGAGGAAATGATAACACATTATGAGGATACAAAGAGAAACACCTTCTTTAGCCAAATGATAAATGTAAAAAAAAGGGTTCAATAGAAGAGCACATTGAGTAATTTCAAAAATTTAATATCATGGTAGTATATATTCCATAGGGGCATAGGATTGATGTATTCATAGGTAATTTAAAGTATAACAACCAACATCAAGTTTTCCTTTGAGAACCTGATCTCTTGGAGAAGGCATTCAAGGTGGCAAGAAAATTTGAAAGTAAAATTATGGAAACAAGGAAGTCTACCAATCAAAACTATAAATATGGAAATGTTGTTGCTCCTAGCCTTCAACAAACTACAAGGTTGACACCACAAAAATTGGAGGAAAAAAGAGAAAAAGTGATTTGTTATAGTTGTGATAGAAAATACACTAAAGGTCATAAGTGCGACGAGAAAATAATATTTTACACAGATTGTGAAGAGGAGGAATAAAAGGAACAATAAACATCAATAGAGGAGGATATACACCAGGAACCAACCCCAGAGAAGGAATAAATGATTCCAAATATATATTGTAATGCATTGGAGGGAATTACCACTCCTCAAACTCTCAATATAGAAGGATATATAAAGACAAAAAAGGTAATAGTGCTAATTGATTTAGGTAGTACCCATAATTTTACTCATTGAGATAGCCAAGGAATTGAATTGCTTCCTATATCTAGCACTAGGGTGTCAAGTGACAGTTGCAAATTGAGGAACTATATAAATTTCTCTAGAAAGTTCCATAATATCAAGCTAACTGTGGGGTAATATGTATTGAGTATTCCAATTCTTTTTATTCCAATGGGTGGTGTTGATGTTGTACTACGAGTCCAATAGTTACAATCTTTGGGGACAATAACTTTTAATTTATAATGAAATTTTCTTGAAATTATTTTGGGAAGGAAAATAAGTTGAATTATGGGGTATCACAGGGAAACTGAGAAAGATAATCATCTCTAATTTCATGAAAAATAATCTAAAGAAAGAACAAAGAGGCGTAATTGCACAATTATGCTCACTACATGTTCAAACATCGAAATCATTTATTTCTCCATATCTCCAAAAAGTCTTGGACAATCATTCCAAGGTGTTGGAGACTCTCAAAGGCCTCCCACATATTCATGATAATTATCATGTTATTCATTTGATGCCACGAAGTGTTCCTCCAAACATCAGTCCTTACATATATTATTTTTCCCAAAATATTGAGATTAAACGTATGGTTCCAGAAATGCTAGAGGGCGGTAAAATTCAACCTAGTCAAAGTTAATTCTCTGCTCCTGTATTATTGGTGCACAAGAAGGATGGATCATGGTGCATGTCTCTGGATTGTAAGGATCTCAACAAGCTCACTATTAAATATAAATTTCCCCTTCCTCTCATTCATGAATTATTGGATGAATTACATGGAGAAATTTCCTTCACCAAGTTGGACCTTCATTTAGGTTATCATCAAATAAGAATGAACACTAAAGACATTCCTAAAATAGAATTTAGAACTCATGAGGTTCATTATGAATTTTTTTTCATGCCTTTTGGCCTTACCCGTTTTTGAGCCTCGGGACTCTCGATATTTTTACATCCATTTCACTACTTTTCCTTCCTTTTTGAAAAAATCCATAAGCTCAATCAATGTTGATTTGTAAATTTTTAGTCTGGAAATGCATTTAAATGATCTCTCTTTTATATTTTAATTTTTCTTATTATTTTAATAACATTTGTATTTAGCTACAACATTCATGCAATTATGTAGCTAATCTCCATTTCTATAGCTAGCGACATTGTTTAACAGGTTTCGAAGAAGGAATAGAGGAGAAAAGTACATGGGAAGTTTGGAAATGATCCACTCATGGATTTTATCCTACTTACCTATCCAAAATTGAGAAGTGTATCGCCTAAAAATCATGGTCAAGATGTCATTCAAGACAAAGAGCTGAGACAAGGGAGTGAGAATTTGAGAGCATCACGATTTGTTATCCACGTAGAGAATTATCAAAGCTATGAAGTTTGCATTTCTGTTTAGGTTTCTATTCCTAGTTTAATTAGCATTTTTAGGTGAGATCACCTAAAATAGTCAATTCAAATCTTTTATAAATACTAGGTTGTATAAACCATGAGTAAGCTTGATTTTTTTTATTGTAATATTGGAATATATCAAAACTCTCTTTTTATCAATTCATGGAGAAGGTGTGATCGAAATCATCGATGCATAATTAGCTGCAAGTGAATTTAGAACCATTCTGTTGTGGAGGGCCCCTGCACATAAGAGGTTTAGTAGTTTAATATTTTTTTATTTCGTAGTTTAATTCTTCATGCCTTCCGCATAGTTAATTGTTGTTTTTCTTCATAGTAAATTTTTTGTTGCTTTGATTTCCTGAAACATATCGATAGCATATTTCTGCTAGCATTTGCATTTTTGTGAATGAAATATTTATTGCATTCTCTTGCACAGTAAATACATGTTTAATTTTCCATTTTATAGATCAGATATGCATTCTAGTTTTGCACAATAGATACAAGGCTTTGTTTTCTTTCCTCATTTCAAATAGTTTCTGAATTTCCTTAGCATAGTTACTTAGATTTGGTACTATTGGTTTGATATTTATATTTGTAGAAATTAGATTAAAATAGATGCATTGCTTCATGATTGAACAGAATTAGAGTTGATTCAATTAGATAATTTGTTTCCATAAAATTAATTTATATATTTCATTTGGTAGATTAAATATAGTTTTGATATATTTAGCTCGACTTAGATATAGCGGATTAATGTTTTGTTTAGATTAAGAGATGATTTAATTAGATGTTTTTTTTTTTTTTTTTTTTTTGTAAATCAGCATCTATATTAAAGAGAAAATATTGTACATAGTGATACAAAATGGTTATGTTGGTTAAGGTTTAAAAAGGGACCCCTCTCAACCAGACATAACGATCGAGTGACAGAAAAAATTCACGTTCAATAGAACATAAATACTTAATACATTTCACTTTTCCCCAAAGGACTTATAAAGCCACTAATGTTTCCGAATTTTTTTGGTAAACCTACTAGGTAGGAGGACATCACCAACCTACCAATCAATGGCAATGGTCGCAAACACAAAATAGAAAATCCAGCATAACATGTGAAGGTCGATATTACCCAGGAGGTTAATCCTATTCACCAGTGATCACTTTCTCATTGCTAGGAGCACCTCAATCCTTGCCTTCATGGGAGTCCCGATTGAGACCCCTGATCTTGCCAGTAGTCGAATCATTCGCACCTCCATCTCTTAGACCATCATTCTCCTTTGTGATAGAAGTAGTTCAAGGTTTGAAACAGAAAATCACCATTGTCTTATTGGTCTCGTCCGATAACTGGATGGACACATTTTCCACATACTTCAGATCAATCTCAAATAGTTGAATAAATCCCTCGAGTCTCCTCGATTGTTTTTTAATCACCACAGTTAGAGATTTTAGAGTACCTTCCATACTATCCAGGCAAGCCGAATTTCTGGTTGAATCATATTTGTACACCTAGATGGCCTCACGGATGGAGGCCTCCTGTTGGTTCATCGACTTGCCCAGAAAGGTCTTCATATGCCAGAACATGGCCTAGGTACAAAGGAATTGTGTTGCTCTATTGGAAGGGGTGCCTGGGTCAATTCGCTAGTCGACTTCCTCTCTAATGGTCGTCTCATCCACACTATCTCTCATGTTGCAGACTTCGTCTTATAGGGTTTTCATTATCTTCTTACCTTTATACAAAACAAACTTGAGATAGCCTTCTGTTGCCTCCTGAACCTTTTTTTCCACTCGAGAGTGATGGAGGGAATGCCTAGCCATAATACTCAGCCAAAAAATCCTCTCAAACTTACTACAAATGGCAAAGAGAAAATGGGAATGGATAACAATTACCGAATCCTTCTAAGGGGTTTCTATGCCTTCACACTCACGACCCTTACATTTATTTATATCATTGAGACACTTAGTACGGAGGCTGACATGAGTGGTAGCCCACCTGCTACGATCATACCTGCTACCTAACCATCTAATCATGCTATGGTGGTGATCTTCCATCCTGAAGTGGTTATCCTTACTAGGAGTGCCTCCATTTCTCATGATTATATTGCGAATATTATAAGGAGTATAGGGAATGAGGTACCTAACCCTATCCCTGCTATTGTGTTCTGGTTTCTCACCTACCTCTTCACACATATCACACAGGAAAGAGGACTTTGGTACCTGTGCTTGGGTGCAAATAGCATGGGGTAACGCATCGACCTTATTACTCTGTCCTGTGGGAGATGGCCTCTCCATCTGCTAGCCCACTCAAATCCCTGATGGCCACCTAATCACACTCATTTCAAAGGCTTTCGCTTGTCATATCTTGCCAACAAGAATTGAGATTAGCCTCCGGATGGTCCACCACATGGTTAGCCAACGTGTCCGCCAAGGGATTAGCAGAGCGACGGACTGCTTGAAATACAATACCTTTCAAAAGAGCTATGTGGTTAAGGATATGCAATGTGGCTTGCGAAAGACATCATTTTTTGGTTACCTTACTCGGCTTAACCCCATTCTGCAAGAGTTTTGTTGTTGTTAGCCAGCTATAAAATTTGTTATACCAAATTCTGGCTAAAAAATATTTGAAGCCTTCAAGGAACAAATTTTATGACTAAAAGGTGTTGGCTCTTGAAGACTCTTGAAGGCCTCCTGCCTTTGTCCCAATTTTCACTACTGTGCCTATTTCCCCATTCATAAATCCTACTGTTTCCCAAGAAAGAATACTGCTTCAAGCACCATTTCCCTATCCCCCCTCTTCCAAAACTAACCTCAGTTTTTATCCCTCCTTTTCCCATGAAAATCCCTCATTTTCATGTTTTTTCCCATTTCCTCTTATTCAAAATCCCTTGATAAGGTTTTAAGACTCCCTCCTAGCCTTATCGAAACTCTCAAATTCCTTTGAAAACTATTGAAAAACCATTAAAAATCATATTTTTAGATATTATGAGCTTAAACCCCCTTCAGCTAAGCCTTTAAACCCTTTCCCTCCATGCGTTTTGGTGCTAAGACCGAGCGCTAGTCTTCTAAGCGCTTATCGCATTGCCTAATTGCGATTAAGCCCCTCCTCTTTTAAACCCCGGTCATATGTTCTCCCATATAACCTGTGGCCCTGCAGATGGGCGCCTATTCGCTTCAAATAAAATATTTTTCGACCAAAGTCTAAAACCTTTGGTTATATATTAAAAACCGTCGGCCTTATATTATTTTATTATTTTTTCTGCCGGTCTAATTTTCAGTCGTTCAGCACCGTCAATCTGATCTGATGATCAGATGGTGTGGAGTCTGTCTTTCCCGGTGATCCTTGCATTCCACTCACCATTCCAAAAACCGTGCGGTATTCATCGCACCACCTTTTGGCGACGGCGGTTTTTTCCCGATCGGCAGCAATTCCATACGTTGGCCGACACGTGTCCTGGGCACTGTTCATAAAACCACCGTCCATCACGTGTTAACATTCAGACGTGGACCCGGCACGATATCGCTGTACACCATCCGATCTGAGGTTGCCCATCCGACGACTATCGCTCTCCAAAGATGCCCGACAGTTAACCGGGCTATGGCGCGGCATTCAATTGATCTCCACCGTCAATCTTATCTGCAGATCGACGGCCCACATTCCATCTCCCTGATTCGATCACCCAGAAAACATTTCCCATTTTGACTTTCCATTTTCCGCTCCCGACCGTCGATCTCTACGCGATCGACGACCCTGATTCAAAATTTTCTTCCGCCTTCACTACGCCATTCTCCCAATTAATCCTGACCGTTGGATGATGCCATACAACGACCATGCTTCCTCCACATGCCTTCTACAGCAATAAACCTATAAATGCACGGATTTTATAATACTTGTTTATTTTTGTAGGGTTTAAATGGTTTTTTCGCCATTTCTGAAGAAAATTCAAAAACGAAGGCCGATGATCCTCCCGCCTTCGATTCACCAGGGGAAATCATTCGCAGGTGTTAAATCCACATTTTCATCAATCATTCATAAAGCATTGATGCCACATATCCCTGCGCAGCCCTGCATACCAGCAAAAAACCATGAATTAGGCACAGTTAGAGAGTGTCAGTGACGAAGACCAAAACTTATCAGAACAGAGGATTAAAGACAGATTTTTCAGGGATCACGACTAAGAATGTTTATCAAAAGCCTAATCCCCGATTAAAACATAGTTGAAGATAATTTTAAGTGTTTTATCAAACAGGAAAGCCTCCACCACCACATTAAGGTAGATTTATTCCTCCCAGCAGCTGAAATGCCACCTGTGCCTCAAAGTATTCAATCAGAAGCCGAATTTATTGATCAGGATCAGCTATTTGTTTCAAAACGTAGCCAAAGAGTAAATTCTGCCAAGGAACTTAATGACAAAACATCTGCAGAGTTACTTCGACATCACATAGAGCCTCAAAGGTCAACAAAAGCTCCCACCAAGCTTAAATCTTTATGCAAAACATTTAATACAGAGTACACCCATGTAAGTTTCTTCATTGAGCCCCCCAAAGGCCAAGAAGCCATTAAGTCTGTGTTAATTGTAATTGGATATCTTTTATCAGATCTCACCTCCTCATTCTTCTATATATACTTTTGTGGAAGATGAGTGAGGGGTTGGTTGTTATTTGATCGCTAGTTGTAATACTGAAACTCTCTAAAATAAATATATAGTCCATTGAAGTTGAAGAAGAAACTGAAGTCTTGGAAACCTTGATGATGTTGTTGCATGCTTGTTCCTGAGAAGGCTCTATCATTGGATCCATGAGCTTGGCTGTTGGTGAAGTATTCTGATTTGTTTTATGTTTTCCTCTATTTTCATTATGTTCCATAATTTCTTACTACAGTAGGTTGAAAGTTTTAGGCTAAGAAATGACTCTTGGAAGCACCTTAGACCTGTTCATCCTTCACTTTTTCATGTTTTCTTCTGCTGAAGTATTTTAGAGTCTTTAATCTCTCTCTTTAATCTTCATGCTTGTTTATTTTCTTAATAGTTCAAACAGTTGGTTTCAGCATGATTTATGGTTCTCCCTGCTTGTCTACTGCCACTTAAAAACTATTATTGAAGTCTCGCTTTGAAGTTCTTTTCTTACAGTGAATCAAAGAGGTCTGTTTTGATCTTGCCCTTTGTCCTCACTTAAACAGTTGGCTTAAAGGTCATTATAATTATGATCATAGATGTTTTTAGGTGTTCCCTCTTCTATGACTGCAATTATCAGTAAATCTTTTATGTTTTCTAAGTCATTTGAAATAAAATCTTTGAGGAAATAGGGTGTTCCCCGAATCTTAGATTTCATTTTAAAAGTTGTTTTGAAAATCATTGTTTTCTTAAAGGTGTGATTTGTAGAATTTATGGTTAGCCCTGTCTATCAAAGAGCTCTTTATTGTTCAAATTATGCTTTCTAATTCCCTTTGTTGAGAATTAAACCTCTCTTTCCAAATCATTAATGTTCATCTCATTCCAAAAACAAAAGGATCCTGTGGCCAAGTTAGATTTTCCCTTTGATATCCCATATTCATTGATGAGTTTGTTATGACATTTTCTTGACTCCATTTCCCAATGAACCAGATATTTCTCTATCCTATATATCTTTCCTAGGCCTTTCATGTTCTGATGTATCATTCCAACCAAACAAACAAACAAATAAACACTTTCACTTAATAACTAGTCTAAAACCAATACTCAAAGCACATGAGATAAACCTTTCCAAACAAACTTTTGAGAGATCCCTCTCTGAGAACAGGAGGACTAGATCCTGTAACTATAAAGATTGGTTATGATATTGCCTTGTCTTTTGATTTGCCAAACTATCAAAACATGGGACACCAACATAATGGCGATCACGGTGGGACACTGAGTAAAATCTTCAGAACAAAACACTCACTTTCTAAGTATAACATAAGTAACCTCCATCAAGCACTACCTAACAAATGGTAATCATGATACGACTTAATTGAATTAGTGACAAACAAAGTAACCCTTAGGATTCTTGTAAAGCCTTATCAAACCTTGAAGGATTCAGTTACCAAGCCATAAGAGTGAACTCTATATGTTTTGGCACCCTAGCTAAGTGTTAAGTCAGATTTAGGACACTCTCATAACCTATAAAATCAAGAAACTCAGAAAATCCCAAAACAATTTCAGTTTGGCTTCATAATAAGCATGGTGGTGGAACCATCCAATATCTTACCTTCATAAAAAACTAAAATTTTCCACCTGGAAACTCCACTAGCCCCAGTAGGCCTATTACTCATCTAGGTTCCAAAATCTCTTTAAGACTGTGTTAACCAGCCTTGAAGAAAGTTTAGAAGCCTAGTCCCATTTTAGACAAAACATCCTGAGAGGTGAAGCTTCCAAAAACAGTCCCTAAAACCCCCACCTCTCTCATTTTTAAAAAGAAGTCTGGCTTCACATAGGATCAATACTAGATCCCATCCAGACCCAAATCCTCCTTTAATCGTTGACAATCCTGAGAGAATTTTGTGGCAAACTTCTAACTCTCGAAATTGAACCGCTAATAGGAGCCTCTTAAGAACAAATTTTGTCCCTAAAAACCTTGTGGTCTTAGAGGATTCACACTTTGATTTACATCATACAAAGAACATATTTAGAACCAGATCTCAAGGTGACTTAAACCAAACTGACCTTGATATTGCATATTTTCAACAAAGCTTCAGTAGAGAAGCCTCACCTTCCACTCCTCCTGATTCCCAACTTCTTTATCACTTTAGCCTTTTTCATAACAAGTCTGCTCAAAATCAGTTTGCTGGCCCAAGTTTTTCTTCCACTCCAATTCATACTACCACTGTTCAAAACACTCCATTTCAGCCCACTCTCACTTTTTCTACTATAAATCCACCCTCATTTCTAGCCATGGCAACATGGTATGCCCCATTAGTGCTACCACAACCTCTACATCCCCTACCAAACGATTACCAATCTAAAATTCCTCATTTCACTGGAAAAGAGTCTACAACATCTCAACAACATGTAGATAGGATGGAAGATGCACTTGATTACATGGAGGTAGAAGAATAAACTGTGAAGATGAGGATCTTCACTCAAATTTTAGGAGGAGATGTAAAGAAATGGTTTAAAAACTTACCTCCAAACAGCATAAATGATCTCCCTGCCTTGCATCAAACATTCATAAAAAAATGGGAACTCAAAAGGAATCCTCTCCAAATACTAGCAGAATATAGCAGCCTCAAGAGAAATCAAGGAGAGAGTGTTCCTGACTACTCCACTAGGTTCAATAGCATTTATAATGCTCTTCCACCTCACATGAAACCTCCTCAAGGCATGGCCTTAGTAATATATCCCGAAGGCCTTGATGTTGACATGATGTATCAGTTAAGGGAGAGGGATTACTTAACCTTAGAAGACATGCAGAAAGGAGCTGTGAGCGTAGAAGCAAACATAATTGAGAAAAGAAATAGGTTGAGATCATAGAAGACGGTAACTTATAAATATGACACTACACCCTCCACATCTAGCTCAAAAATAGAAAAAAATGTTGGAAGAGATGATGAAAAGGATGAGCATACTTGAGAGAACACAGCCAAGAGACAATCAGAAAAACTCCCAAAACAGAAACAGAAATCAAAATTTTAGGAGAGAAAACAATCCAGGTGGGCAAAAAGAAAGTGACCAACAAATTAGACCTCCCTTCCAACATAACTGTATAGATCAATATGAGGAAGATAGGGAGTTCGAAAGGTTGGAAGAATCTCATGTAAACTTGATTGGATCAGACATTGGGGATGATGTTTTCCTCACTGAGGAAGAACAAGGTTTCTTTTCTGATCAAAGCACAAAAACCTATGAAGATTCTGATGATTATATATTGGGGTTTGAAAATGCAATAATGGAGGTGCACAAAAAATATGATCTTAGGAGCAAGGGGAATATGGATAATTCAAAGGATAAAAACACTAATTCTGCTGCCAAGAAAAACATAGAAACTCAGCGCAAAAAGACAGCAGAGAAAACCAACATTTTTACCAAGAAACCAGACATGAACAAAGACAAAAGTGTCCAGCAAGATGTTGAACAGAGTACCCCTAGCACTTCAGCTAGGGGTCCCAATAAAATTGTCCCAATTTCCAACCCAAATAAAGTTCAACACATCAAAAGTGCTAAAAAGAATTCAATTGAAAAGCCAGTTGTAATTATGAACAAGTCAATTATTCCTTTCAGCCTCGAGGAAGAGATTGCTAAGATAAAAATTACCATTCCCCTAGCTAAACTAGTAACCCAAGAAGTGTACAAAAATCAAGTTTTGAAAGCTTTGAACTTAGGAAGTGATACTGACACCTTAAACTTGACAGATGACAAACCTAAGTTGTTTTTTGGTCCAGAAGTTGAAGGAAAATATCAAGAAGGGACTGTCCCTCCCTTCTATGTTAGCTTGAACATACATGAGAAAATTTTACACAATGCCATGTTAGACTCAAAAGCTTCACATAATCTAATGCCCAAGGTAGTGATGGAAAGATTAGGCTTAGAAATTACTAAACCATAGAAAGACTTGTATTCCTTTGACTCAAGCAGATTCAAATGTTTGGGTTTAATCAAATATTTGTGTGTTAATTTAGCTCAAATCCCTACTAAGAGTTTAGTCATGGACATAGTTGTAGATGACATTCCCCCTAAGTATGGCATGCTTTTATCCAGATCTTGGGGAGCCAAACTTCAGGGAAGCCTTCAGATGGACATGTCTTATGCCACCATCCCTGTTTTTAACCAAAAAAGAAGATTATACAGGGAATCTCACATGAATTACATGGTCAGCAACATAGACAAACCAAACAACTCTCCAATCTATTCTATTAAATCAAGTTTAGATTCCTTTATCTTATGTAACGAAGATGAAATTACTCAACAAGATAAGGAAAACGTAGACCAGATTAGTTCACCAGAACAATTAGATCTTCCCTTGAAGCAAATTCAAAACATTACCAATCAACAACAACAAGAAAATGAAAATAGGAATGACATACTTTGGACCCTAAACTTTGATGGATCTTGTAATAAAACAAGTGCAGGAGTAGGTGTGTGGATTCAAAATACAAAATAGAGTTTTTCATACAAATTGGATTTTCCATGCACTAACAATATTGCTGAGTATGAAGCACTTCTCCTAGGCTTACAACTGCTTAAACAGTTAGAAGCCCAGAAGATATCAATCTTAGGAGATTCTGAACTTATCATAAGACAAATCAAAGGAGAATACTCAGCTAAAAATCCAAGACTTAGGGAATATCGAAACTTTGCCCTTGATCTATTAAAAACGTTTGAAAACTATGAGCTTATTTTCATTCCAAGAGAATTGAATCATCTAGCAAATGAACTCGCTTTCAATGCTAGCAATTGTCAGATACCTGAAATAAATGAACAACTCAGTGTGAAGGTAAAACATAGGCCTGTTGTGCCTGAAAATGAAGATCACTGGCAAGTGTTTGATTCAGACAAACACATAGATGATTTCTTAAAATTAGAAAGTGATTTCAACATACCAATATCAGAAACCAGCCATAAAGAAAATTGTTTGTATATTGAACAAATCCCAGAAGTTAAAATGACATATACTGTTGATATAAATCATTGTGATAATCCTTTTGAAGCAGAGATAACTGACAATGCAGACCAAGAATACTTGGAAGTTTTACAATGCAAAAATGATAAAATTCCAAGAGGTCTAGCACCTTTAGAACACCTTTTTGATTTTAATGATGTAGCCAAAGAACCAAGAATGGAGCCTGGGGAAACAGATGTAGAAGATCATAACATAGGCAGTCTAGCAGAACCCAAGATGATCAAATTGTCCAGCACTCTCCCATCTCACATAAAATTGCAGTATGTAGAGATGTTCAAAGAGTTTAAACATGTTTTTTCTTGGGGATACAAAGACCTAAAATCATATGATACTAGCATCATCCAGCATAAAATTCCTTTGAAGGAAAATCAAAATCCTTTCAAACAAAAACTAAGGAGAATAAATCCTCTCTTACTACCTCTGGTGAAGGCAGAGATTGAAAAAATGCATGATGTTGGAATCATAGTACCCATTAGATTTTCAGAGTGGATATCAAACTTAGTTTCTGTTAGAAAGAAAACATGGGAAATCAGGCTCTGTATTGACTTCAAAAATTTAAGTAGAACCTCTTTAAAAGACAACTACCCCTTACCCAAGATGGACCATATAATTCAAAGGGTAGTTGGTGCAATAATGATTTCCCTCTTAGATGGGTTCTCAGGTTACAACCACGTGTTAGTGCTCCCAAGTGATCAAATCAAAACTGCTTTTACCACACCTTGGGGCACCTTTATGTATGTCAAAATGCCTTACGGATTAATGAATGCAGGGGCCACTTTCGAAAGGGCCATGGATATAGCCTTCTCTGAAGATATTGGCTATTTCATAATCATTTACCTTGATGACATAACCGTTTTCTCAAAAACCGATGAAGAACATCTGATTCACCTAAGAAATTTTTTTGAGAAGTGTAGGAAATTTGGCTTATCATTGAATCCCAAGAAGACACTCTTTGGTCTCCAAGAATGTAAACTTCTTGGCCATATAATTTCAAAAGAGGGAATCAAAATAGACCCTACAAGGATAGATGGCATATTGTAGATCAGCCATCCAAGTAACCTCAAGGACTTGCAATCTTTCATCGAAAAGATTAATTTTTTGAGAAGGTTTATTCCTAATCTTGCTGAGATATTAAAGAGCATTACAAACATGCTTAAGAAAAATGTCGGTGTAAAATGGAATTTACCAGCTAAATAATCATTCGAGCTGGTCAAACAATCTCTTACTCAAACACCAGTCCTGATTAGTCCAGATTTTACCAAATATTTTTACATCTTTTCCTTTACATCTGAACATACAATAGCTATAGTTTTACTTCAAAAGAATGATTTGGGGAAATAATAACCAATATATTTCTTTAGTAGGGCCTTGAGAGATTCTCCTCTCAAATATAACATCATGGAGAAGCAAGCCTTAGCATTAGTGAAAGCATTAAAATACTTTAGGGTCTATATTTTACACTCTCACATAATTGCTTTTGTTCCACATACTGTTGTCAAGGACATTCTAAGTCAAGACCCTGATGGTAAAAGGGGAAAATGGATTGCAACTATTCTTGAATATGACTTAGAAATTTGGCCCACCAAACTAGTTAAAGGGCAAGGATTAGCGAAACTTATGGCTGAGTCTAACTTCCAAGCACTTGACATAAATATGGTAGATGTGTTGGAAGAAATAGAAGAATGCACTGCTCCTTTTATTGAAGAAACTTTTCTAAATTCTCCTTGGTATGCTGAGATTGTTTATGTGCTTTTATATTTAAATGCCCCTCCTTCTCTGCCTAAAACTAAAGCTAGATTTTTGAAACAAAAAGCTTTGATTTTTTTCATATTAGATGGATTATTATATTGGAAAAATGTTGTTGGAATTTTTCTTAAATGTTTACTTGAAGATGATGCAGGAAAAATCATGCATGAATTGCATAATGGAGAATGTGGAGGACACATCTACTGGAAGGCCACAGCAAACAAAATTCTTAGATCTGGTCACTATTGGCCTACCCTTTTTTCCCAGACACTCAAAGGTTGGTCATGTATTGCCATAAGTGTAAAAAATTTTATGGCAAAAGAAAACTTCTTCCCTTACCCTTACATCCTATCAGAGTTGAGGCACCCATTCAACAATGGGGTTTAGACTTCATTGGGGAAATTCACCCATCCTCCTCAGCTCAACATAAATGGATCCTCACAGCCATTGACTTCTTTACCAAATGGATACAAGCTATACCTTCCAGAAATGCTAATGACTCTGTCATTATCAAGTTCCTTGAAACAAATATCCTGTCCAGATTTGGTTGTCCCACAAAAATCATAACAGAGAATGCTGTTGCTTTTAAATCTAAGAAGATGGTTGATTTCTGTTACAAATACTACATAACCATGGGCCATTCCACTGGTTACTATCCCCAAGGAAATGGATTAGCTAAATCTTCCAACAAGAGCCTCATCAATATCATTAAAAAGCTGTTGGAGCAAAATCAGAAATCATGGCACAGTAAACTGGTTCGTGCCTTATGGGATGATAGGTTAACTACAAGGAAATCAATAAATATTCCCCCCTATCAATTATTTTATGGCATGGATGCAGTCTTTCCCACCTCATTATGAGTGCCAGTCATGAATCTCCTTCAAGAAGTGCAGATTGAAGAGAATGATATGCAGAGAAGAATCAACCAAACAATCCATTTACAACAGACCAGAGAGGAAGTCTATGAAAGAACACAGTTAGTCCAAGAAAATATGAAGAAGCTATTTGATAAGAGGACTAAGGCAAAAAATTTCCAAGTTGGAAATGTTGTTCTTAAGCGGGATTCAAGAAGAGAAGAGAAGGGAAAACATGGAAAATTTGAGAACTTGTGGAAAGGACCCTATATTATTCATGCTGAGAGGGGTCACAATGCATTTTTCCTGAAGGAATTGAACAGAGAGGATCTATATGGAGGTCTTATCAATGGAAAAATGCTCAAGCATTACTTCTGCCAAGAATCATAATTCTTAATGCCTTTTATTTTACCTTTGTAAATATCATAGTCTTAACATTGTATTCAAGGTTATGAAAATAAAAAATACAAAAACAAAGAAAAGAAAGAAAAGAGGCCAAATTGTGAAAACAAGAAAGGTATAGCCCCATACCAAAAAGAGAAACAAATCTTAAAGTGTGCAAGCTTAAATGCCACTCGCGGAAACCACACTTCTAGTTAGTCAAATAGCCTAATCTTGACTAATTAGTTTTAAATTTTATGCTGATAGGATAGTGAATTCGATTTGCCAAACTATTTAATCTCGTCTTATCAGTAGATAGATTAGGATAGAAATTAAAGGTCCAAACATGGTCAAAATCTGAACTTGAGTTTCCAAATAGAGATGACTCAAATCTGTTTTATTTTCTGAGTCAAAAAAGATGTAAATCTAGCTCTAATTAGCTCAAAATGAACCAGAGAGTAAGGAAGAAGCAGTTCAAATAAGGGTCAAATCAGAGTTGTAAAAGGATAAAGGAAGTGCTTTGAATTTTCAGATCTTAAGCCTTCATCATTTTGATTTAATTTTCTGCAAATAATAATCTATGTGCAGCTTGTTTTTATGCCATAGATCAGCATCAAGTTAGACTGTTCAATCCTGACTTGTATGTTTTTTAAATTTTTGCTTTAGCAATTAGAGAATAAAAATCTATTAGACTGTTTAATCCTACTAGATTAGTAGATTAGGTAGAGAAGAATATGGGCTCAACTGCTTAACCTGAGTCCATGGAGAAATAAGAAGTAGAACTAGATTAGTTTTATGCTTTCAAAAGAATAAAATGTTGTAAAAGAGTTTGTCAATCCAAGTGCACTCTAATGAAGAAAAAATGTTAGATAAGTAGGATTGGGTAGGTAGAAGCTTGTATTGATAAATATCCATTATCTTTATGGTTGCTAATATGTTTTCAGAGAAAGTCATCTCAGCAAAGGAAGGGCAGCCCAATGGATAAGGCAACTGATCAACCTCCCAGAGGATCTAAGTCTGAAAGTTCTTGATGCCTTCAAGAAGGCATCATCCTCAAGTGGAGCCACTATTAGCCAACTATAAAAATTTTTATACCAAATGCTAGCTAAAAACTCTTTGAAGCCTTCAAAGAACAAATTTTATGACTAAAAAGTGTTGGCTCTTGAAGACTCTTGAAGGCCTCCTGCCTCTGTCCCAATTTTCACTATTGTGCCTATTTCCCCATTCAGAAATCCTACTATTTCCCAGGAAAGAATACTGCTCCGAGCACCATTTCCCTTTCCCCCCTCTTCCAAAACTAACCTCAGTTTGTATCCCTCCTTTTCCCATGAAAATCCCTCATTTTCATGTTTTTCCCATTTCCCCTTCTTCAAAATCCCTTGATAAGGTTTTAATACTCCCTCTTAGCCTTATCGAAACTCTCAAATTCCTTTGAAAACTATTGAAAAACCATTAAAAATCATATTTTTATATATTATGAACTTAAACCCCCTTGGGCTAAGCCTTTAAACCCTTTCCCTTCATGCGTTTTGGTGCTAAGACCGAGCGCTAGTCTTCTAAGCGCTTATCGCATTGCCCAATTGCGATTAAGCCCCTCCTCTTTTAAACCCTAATCATATGTTCTCCCATATAACCTGTGGCCCCGCAGACGGGCGCCTATTCACTTCAAATAAAATATTTTTCGACCAAAGTCTAAAACCTTTGGTTATATATTAAAAACCGTCGGCCTTATATTATTTTATGATTTTTTCCACCGATCCAATTTTCAGTTGTTCCGCACCATCGATATGATCAGATGATCGAACGGTGTGAAGTCTATCTTTCTCGGTGGTCCCCGCATTCCACTCACCATTCCAAAAATCGCGCGGTATTCATCGCACCACCTTTTGGCGACAACGGTTTTTTCTCGATCGGCAACGATTCCATACGCTGGCCGACACATGTCCTGGGCACTGTTCATAAAACTGTTGTCCATCACGCGTTAACGTTCGGACGTGGACCCAACGCGATATCACTGTACACCGTCTGATCTGAGGCCACCCATCCGAAGACTATCGCTCTCCGAAGATGCCCAACAGTTAACTGGGCTACGACGCGGAATTCAATTGATCTTCGCCGTCGATCTGATCTGTAGATCGACGACCCACATTCCATCGCCCTGATTCGATCACCTAGTCAAAATTTTCCATTTTGACTTTCCATTTTCCACTCCCGACCGTCGATCTCTGTGTGATCGACGACCCTGATTCAAAATTTTCTTCCGCCTTCACTACGCCATTCTCCCGATTAATCCTAACCATTGGATGATGCCATCCGACAGCCACGCTTCCTCCACATGCCTGTTGTAGCAATAAACCTATAAATGAAAATATTTTATAATAATTGTTTGTTTTTGTAGGGTTTAAATGGTTTTTTCGCCATTTCTGAAGAAAATTCAGAAACGAAGGCCGACGATCCTCCCGCCTTCGATTCACCGAGGGAAATCATTTGCAGGTGTTAAATCCACGTTTTCATCAATCATTCATAAAGCATTGATGCCACATAACCCTGCGCAGCCCTGCATACCAAAAAAAAACCATGAATCAGGCACAGTCAAAGAGTATCAGTGACGAAGACCAAAATTTATCAGAACAGAGGATTAAAGAGAGATTTTGCGGGGATCACGGCTAAGAATGTTTATCAAAAGCCTAATCCCCAATTAAAACATAGTTGAAGAGAATTTTAAGTGTTTTATCAAATAGGAAAGCCTCCACCGCCACATTAAGGATAATTTATTCCTCCTAGCTGTTGAAATTCCACCTGTGCCTGAAAGTATTCAATCAGAAGCCGAATTTATTGATCAGGATCAGCTATTTGTTTCAAAACACAGCCAAAGAGTAAATTTTTCCAAGGAACTTAATGAAAAAACATCTGCAGAGTTACTTCGACGTCACACAGAGCCTCAAAGGTCAACAAAAGCTCCCACCGAGCTTAAATCTTTATGTGAAACATTTAATACAGAGTACACCCATGTAAGTTTCTTCATTGATCCCCCCAAAGGCCAAGAAGCCATTAAGTCTGTATTAATTGTAATTGGAGATCTTTTATCAGATCTCACCTCCTCATTCTTCTATATACACTTCTGTAGAAGATGAGTGAGGGGTTGGTTGTTGTTTGATCACCAGTTGTAATACTAAAACTCTCTAAAATAAATATATAGTCCGTTGAAGTTGAAGAAGAAACTGAAGTCTTGGAAACCTTGATGATGTTGTTGCATGCTTGTTCCTAAGAAGGCTCTATCATTGGATCCATGAGCTTGGCTATTGATGAAGTATCCTGAACTGTTTTATTTTTTCCTATGTTTTCATTATGTTCCATAATTTCTTACCACAGTAGGTTGAAATTTTTAGGCTAAGAAATGACTCTTGGAAGCACCTTAGACCTATTCATCCTTCACCGTTTCATGTTTTCTTCTACTGAAGTATTTTAGAGTCTTTAATCTCACTCTTTAATCTTCATGCTTTTTTATTTCCTTAATAGATCGAACAGTTGGTTTCAGCATGATTTATGGTTCTCCCTGCTTGTCTACTGCCACTTAAAAACTATTATTGAAGTCTCCCTTTGAAGTTCTTTGCTTACAGTGAATCAAAGAGGTCTGTTTTGATCTTGCCCTTTGTCCTCACTTAAAAAGTTGGCTTAAAGGTCATTATAATTATGATCATAGATGTTTTTAGGTGTTCCCTCTTCTATGACTGTAATTATCAGTAAATATTTTATGTTTCTAAGTCCTTTAAAATAAATCTTTGAGGAAATAGGGTGTTCCCCAAATCTTAGATTTCATTTTAAAAGTTGTTTTGAAATCATTATTTGCTTAAAGGTGTGATTTGTAGAATTTATGGTTAGCCCTATCTATCAAAGAGCTATTTATTGTTCAAATTATGCTTTCGAATTCCCTTTGTTTAGAATTAAACCTCTCTTTCCAAATCATTAATGTTCATCTCATTCCAAAAACAAAAGGATCCTGTGGCCAAGTTAGATTTGCCCTTTGATATCCCATATCCATTGATGAGTTTGTTATGACCTTTTCTTGACTCCATTGCCCAATGAACCAGATATTTCTCTGTCCTATATATCTTTCCTAGGCCTTTCATGTTCTTCTGTATCATTCCAACCAAACAAACAAACAAATAAACACATGCACTTAATAACTAGTCTAAAACCAATACTCAAAGCACACAAGACAAACCTTTGCAAACAAACTTTTGAGAGATCCCTCTCCGAGAACAGGAGGAATAGATCCTGTAACTCTAAAGATTGGTTCTAATGTTGCCTCTTCTTTTTATTTTTCAAACTATCAAAACATGGGACACCAATAGCTGCACTAATCACCAACATTGAATCGCCTTCGAATATGACGTTCCCGCTGCTCAGAAGAACCAAAATCCTCAGGCCTTGCTCCAACGCTACGAATTCTGCTTCATTATTTGTTGCTTCTCCCAGTGAGATTCCATAGATTTGCACAATTTCACCTTCATCATCCCTGATAACCCCTCCATAACGAGCCAAGCCTGGATTTCCCCTCGAGGCACCATCGAAGTTTAACTTGCAGTAGCCAGGGAGGGGGAGCTTCCAAGTCTGATGGCTGGAAGGAGATGTAGGGCTCAAGTTAGACGGTCCCATAACACTCTCTGCACCAAGGCCAAAAATTTCCAGGATACGTTGCTCCACTGCTAAAGGCCTATCAGTCTGACTCCCTTTTACCTTGGTAAGTGTTGTTTCTCTCATGTTTTTCAGGATCTCAATTTTAATCTGATCCATTTAGCGCACTTCATCCTGGAATATTCTTTTGTTTCTTACTTTCCACACCATCCAGACATGGAAACTAGGGAAGAGACGACATAAGAGGTTTACTGTTTCATGCTTAGCATACTTAACCCTCCACCTAGAGACTGTGTCTTGGATGGATTCTCTGCTGCAATCGGTTTGGTGAAAGATCTCCACCATCTAATCCCACAGGCTAGCTTCAAACTTACAAGAATCCAGGAGATGGTTCATGGTCTCCTCCTCCACTTCACAAAGGCAACAACGCGAAGGGCCTATGAACCCTTTTCTTAATAGATTTTTCCAAGTAAGGATTTTCCTATGCATCATAAGCCATAGGAATGTTTTAATTTTGGGCCAGTAAATGGAGTCCCATACATTTTTGTGCCATTGGACCTTTTCCTCTATTTCCCTATTTTCCAAATAATTTCTGGCATCTCTTAGGTTGAATTCCCCTCCCTCCATTCTTCGCTAGCGTAGCTGATCTTCCTCCTGAGAAATTTGAAACTTTATTTTCTCCAACACAGTCCACAGACAGGTCTTTTGGTTGAGGACCGCTTAATCGAGTGGCACCACTGAGGGTCCAAATGATTTTTGATCCAATAATGATTAACATTTATTCTACCTAGCCTTTGAAAACTCTGCTACACTTACTGGTGCTCGGGGATCCCCAATTTAGGCATTTTCTACTGCACATCCTCCCAGCGGAGCGCAATGCGACCATTTATTATTTCCCAGAAGTAATGATCCTAAATAATATGTCTATTTCCCCAAGCTAAGATCCAAATAAGGGAGATAGTAATATTTCCTGTCAATCTGAAGAGTTCAAGGGGTCTCCAGTCCTCCGCGTATTTAGCTTTCCAAAGAACAGCCCAAGGGTTTGTGGTTTCCTTAAGCCATCTCCACCAAAGCTTGGCCCCACAGGCCTTGTTCACTGATTCAGGGTCCTGAAGGTCGAGGCCTCTCGGGATCTTTGGCTTGGAGGCCTTCTCCAATGACACTAGGGCCCATTTCCTATTGTTAGCTTTGTTAGCTTTCCGTTGGATATCTCTAATTCTCTCAAGGATTCCCTTCGGCGCTTGAAGAATGGAAAGCATGTAGTGTGGAATGGCTTGAAGAACCGCCTTCATCATGACCAGGTGACCAACAAAGTGAAGAGAATGATTTGTTCAATAGTTTCCTTTGTCTTCCAAAGAAGATAGAAGTTTTTCCTAGTGAGCCTTCTACCAAGGCTTATCCGTTAGAGGAACACCCAAGTATTTGGACAGGAGGCTTCTCCTTTGAAAGCCTAGGATGGCTGTAAGGTTCCTCTCAATGGAAATGTGAGTATTGAAAAAAAATATCATCAATTTATCATAATTTAAATCCATACCTGATGCCCGACCAAAGATATTCGAAATGGCTTTGAAACCCTGGGTTTATTTGACAGTAGGGACCCCATGGAGCATCATATCATCCACGAATTTCTGGTGAGTAGTAGCTAGGACCACTTGATGGGGTTGGAGACCTTCTATATTAGCTTTTACTTTGGCCTCTTCGATAACACGAGTTAAATCTTCCATAAGGATGGAAAAGAGAAAAGGCGATATCGGATCACCTTGCCTGGTGCCCCTTGAAGGCTTGAACGGGTTGGCAGGGGCATCATTAACCAGGATCGAGAAACTGGGGTATTTAACAAAGGTCATCAACCAACTGATCCATATTTTCCCAAAACCAAAAGCTTCAAGCACTGCCTCCATATAATTTCAGCTGACTTTGTCATACGCTTTCGACATATCCAATTGGATTACCATTCCGACTTTATTTTGGGACTGCAATGAATGTATCATCTCTTGCACCAAAATGATATTATCTAGGATCTACCTACCTTCCACAAAGCCTGACTACTCTTCTGAGATGATCAGAGGAAGGATGGTCTTCAGTCTGTTCGCCATAACCTTAGAGACGATTTTATATAGGACATTGCCTAGGGCTATAGGCCAAAATTTAACTAGAGTGCAAGCTTCAGCTTTCTTAGGAATCAAGGAAATTAACATATAATTCAAGGATTTAAGGATTGGGGAATACTTATGGGAATCCTAGACAACCTCCCAAATATAATTTTGAACCATATCCCACAAGATTTGAAAAAATCGATCGTGAAGCCATCTGGGCGAGGCAATTTTCCATTTGGAATTTCCTGAAAAACTTCTTCCACTTCAGCCTTGGAGATGGGGCAATCCAAATTCCTATTGTGCTCCTCAGTTAAGATCTTTGGAATGAGGGAGACCACTTCCCTGATGGCCTCATCCCTGTTAATGGTAGGCTCCTCTGCTATATGAGTGAACTGATTAACCAAGAGTTTGGAAATATCCCCACGAGACTCAAAAGAGGTCCCTTGATCATCCTTAATCGAATGATCACGTTAGTCCTTCTATGGTCAATAGCTTATTTATGGAAAAAAATTGTGTTCTTTTCTCCTTCCTTCAACCATTGAACCCTAGACTTCTGTCTCCAAAGGACTTCCTCCTGCTGACACCTCTCATCCCATTTTATCATAAGGTCTTGCTCTTCGAATTTGGTTGCATGAGTAATACCCTCACTCATAATTTTCTTTTGTAGTATTTCCAATTTTTCTTCGAAGGCTAACTTCTCTTTGAAAAAGTTCCCAAAGACCTCTTGATTCCAGTTCTTGATTTTAGCTTTAATGTGTTGCAACCTTGCTTGAAGTTGAAAAATTTTAGTACCACTAAACATAATGGGCTCCTGCCACCAATACTTAATCTTAGATTGAAAATTTGGGTGGTCCAACCAAAATTTTTCAAACCTGAAAGGGTGATTTTCGGGAGTACCCAAGGTTGTAACATCCAGAGTAATAGTCCAATGATCTGAGCCATCACTAGGAAGAATATCAGTCTCAACAGCAACTCCTGCCATGATAATTTCTTCTAAAATAAGAAAATGGTCTAGTCGAGTGGAAATTTTCCTATCACCTCTACGTTTATTATTCCAGGTATACAACGTGCTCTCCGGGTGGATATAAATGATATTAGCTACACTGATGAAGTTCTTGAAGGCCTTTGCATCCTGGTTTAACTTCCTCAGCCCACATTTTTTCTCTTCTAAGGAGATTATCATGTTGAAGTCGCCTCCGTAGATCCCTCTAACTGCATTATGCCTACTTTGCAATTGGGAAAGGTTCTCCAACATTCTTAACTTATCCTCCAATATTTGAGGGCCATAAATATTGGTATAGAGGTACGTATCTTGTTCGCCTATAATTTTCATTTCTACAAAAAAAAAAAAAAAATCTTGTTTCTTCTGCACTTATTAACTGGAGTGATTGTGGGTTCCATAATGTAGCCAACTCTCCTTCATTACCGTGGCCTTCCACATCTAAAAAATCCATCATCCTACCAATCTTCCTACACACTTCCTTCATATTTTGACTTTAACATTTTGTTTCTTGTAGATATATCATATCTAGATTCTCCCTTTTGAATTTATTTTTAAGAAGTCTCTATTTTCTAAATCTATTTAGTCCCCTAGCATTCCAGGATAAGATCTTCATTAAAAAATAAAAATTTAAGAAGAGAGGGTGAAAGCCTCTAGGGCTTTCATCTTACCTGAGTTCAATAGCATTTGGCCTAACTCTTGGAGAGCCTCATTTTTTGATTTACGACCTCATTTGTGCTTTGGTTTGGCCTTTGGTTTGTTATGTTGTGAGCCTTGCACTTTTATTCCTTGACCTTTATTCTCCTCATTTCCCCTTTTCTGACTCTTGCTCACTGCCTCCTCTTGTGCTAGGAATAAGAAATTTATCTTGTCAATTTGTTCTTCTGAAATGTGTTCCACTCCAATTTCTTTCCACTATTCCACCATGTTGATCAAGTCGATGCCTTCCCTATCAAGGATTTACCTTAGTTCTAGGTCCTCTGTACATGCTTCACTCATTGTCATTTCTGGATCCCCTTCCAAATCAAAACCTTGTTCAGCTCTTCAATGAGATCTAATGGGTTTTTCATTTGAGAGCTTGGGGTCTCATGTAGAGTAGCTCCCAATAGATCAGGCTGTGTCTCCGGAGGGTTTGATTCTTCTTCTGTTTTATCCTTCCCCCCCAAGAATTGCGAAGGAATTATCGTTTCCTTTATTGGTTTGCATAGGTTTGGGTTGGTTTCGTCTGTTTGATCTATGTCTTCCTGTGGGACGGATGAAACCATATTTATATTTAGGAATACCTTCTATACTTTTCTCTGGTTTCTTGTTAAAAGGACATTCATGGAAAAGGTGTCCATGTTCATGGCACTTGCGAAATCTAAAGGGGATCTTTTCATAATCTATAGCTTGAAAGAAAACTTCATCACATAATTATAGCGATAATCCTTCAGGTAGTGCTCCCAACACATCCATTTCAACAAAAATTTTAGCACAGTAGGTATACCTCTTTTGCAGGGTCACTTTCGAAGCTTGAACAAACTTCCCCAGTTTTTTGCCAATCTCTTCTAGCACTAAGGGCCTCGAGTAGTCAATGGGTAGTGTGAAGATTCGGATCCATACCGAAACATTGGTGAAGGTCTCCTTCTCTAGAGAAAATTTAGGTTTCTACGACCTCATATATAACCTTGTCGAGGCATAGAAATATGAGCCTCCATCAAAAATATGGTCTCTATCTTCCAGGTTTGCAAAAACCACCGTGAAAAACCACTTAGAGCCTAGGTGAAGCTGGACATCACCTCAGGGTTTCCATTGCTGCTTGATTGAAAGGCACATGGCTTTCTCTGTAGGCCAAAAACCCATAAATTTATGGATTATAGTGTACACAGTCATATGATCGCATTATTCGTGCATTTTTGGATATGTGATTATGACCCAAGGAATTTCTGTTGTTTTTGGTTTGTAGCATCATTTCTCCACCAGTTTTTGGCCTTTGGTTATAGATCCTGATGGATTTGAGCCCTTCAGGATTTGAGCCTAATTTTTAGTTGTCTCCATCTGCTCCAAACTCGTCTTGCGGCACTCCCCCTCAGGAGAGGGTCTGACATTTCCTCTATTTTCTGTTATTTTAATTCCTACTATGGGCCTTTGACCTAGTGCCTCCTTGAAGACCACTCCATCCTTCTACTTCTTGCATGTAGCTTCTGACCTTGAAATCTGTATGCCTTAACTGGGGCCCTTACCTCTGTCCAAAAATAATTTGCTTCTAGGAAGGGGCCCCATTGGCCCCTCCTATTCTCATGTGATTAGCCATCACTAACCCTTTATAGAAGAGCTCTGCAAAATGAGCCCTTCAGGCCACCAGAGCTTACTGCACCACGTAGAAAAATCAAAAACCTACCCAGGAGCCTCAAACCCTAGCAGAGAAAAAGATGAGCGGGCTTGGCCCAGGTTTAGCTTTTTCCTGCGACTAGTCAACGCCCTTGCTCAGGTTCGAGCACAAGACCTTTCGATCATGACGAGTCTGAATTTACCAACCAGTCGCCTCCGTGGACCTTCAGATATTTTATTATTTATTTAAATAGATTTAGAAGTAATTTAGATAGATGTTTTAGAGATAACCTTATCATAGTTGTCGACATAGATTAGTTTGATGGAGTTTAATATTTATCACTTAGATTGATTTCTTTTCATCTAATATAAATATATCATATATCAATTTTCTTTCTTAGATAAACATTTCCTTTTCTTACTTCTTGAAAATTTTATATTTCAGTCATTAGAATATCTTCTTTAGGAGTAATCTATAGATTAAATTCCTTTCTTAGATTAATATTAAGCATTTACTTTTCTTCCTTCTTAGTTTTATTTTTCAAGAATTACAATTCTTCTTTAGGTTCATTTGCTTCCTTCAATTCTCATAAAAAATACAAAACATATATAAAAAAAGAGAATAAAATTCCTTCTTGTTTCTAGTTACCTTGCAGATAATCATTCATCTTTGGATAAGCTAAAAATAGAATTCTCATTAGAGTTTTGATAGTTATATTTTGACTTCATTATTTCTTAGTTTCTCAATTCCATTTTAAACAATCAGGATAAATACAAAATGCAAACAAACAAATAAAATGAACACAACTAATTAAGAAAGAAAATGATTCTAGCATATATAGTGCGGTTGCACTTCATAATATTACTAACTCTCGTCGATAATTTATGATAGAAATTTAAGACATTAAATTGAATAAACATTTTGGTGCCATTTATGGGGAAGTGTAATTAGGACCCTTATCTCTTAAATCTAAAAAAAAAATTGACATGCGTAGAGAAAGAGCTTGTATGGGTATATTTGTAGCTAGAGGTAGAATTTTCATCCCAAAAAAACCACTCACTCCATCGAGACCTCGTAGTGCCACACCATCATCTCAAACTCATATTACATTCTTAGCAATAATAAATCAACTTCCTAAAGTCTTAAGATCCGAAATTTAGCCTAGAGACTCTCCAAATTCATCAACTGAAGCAATTCTAGAAGAAGAAGATCCTAGATCCCCAAAAAAGGGAGTAGTCTTTTTAACCTCTGCTAGAGAACAAATCTTATCCCAAGAGCTAGAAATCCCTAGTGAAGAGGAGGAAGAAATGTTCTTCAATATACCATTGATAGGGGAAATATAAGAGGAACAAATAAATCCTAATTTAGAAACCTATATTAGTGCCGAGGAATCTACAATGGCTGGAGAAGGAGAAGGAGAAGTACACAATTTGAATCGTGAAAAATTAAGACTAGGAGGAGGTAAACCTAGGATTGGAGTAGGTGGAAGAGGTGGACGAAATAGAAGTGGACGAGATGGAGGAAGAGGAAGAGGAAGAGGTGGAGAAAATAGAGAAGACCATGTTGGATTTCCTACATTATATGAGGATACAATTGCCACAATGAAGAATATCTCACTCCCCATCCTTCCCAATTTTCATGAATTAAGGAGTGAAGATCCTGAAAATTTTCTATTTGAATTTGAGGTTTTATGTAGATCATATGACTACTCACTTTATTCTCAAAAATTGAATTTTTTTCCTACAACTCTTAAGGATGCAACATTAAAATGTCACGGGCTTAATAAAACATTCTATTAGGACATGGGGGGAAATGAAAAGTGCATTTCTACAAATATACAAGGATTACTACACACCTTATAATCAGAAAGATGAAGTTCTTAAAATGATGCAAAGAGAGGATGAAAACTTAGAGGACCTAATTGAAATATTCAGTTACAATCTAAAAAGAGATAAGATGGAAAAGTTGGATGAAGATAGTTTATAATCTCTCATGTTGAAAGCCATTAGAGATGAATGGATAGATATTATTAAAATGATGGGAAAGGGATATATCTCTCAACTATCATTACCTGATATATATGAATTATGCATACATCCTTCAAGAGGAAAATCAATAATTGAGAGAAGCCCAAGAGATCATGTTCTCTGTAGAGTGAATAAATCTGCAGCTGGAACACTAAGTAGGGTAAAAATAGGAAATTTTATTGATGAATTTAAAATAGATATTTTAGGAAGTCTTAGTGAAAAAATAGACACCTTAAAGTTAAAAAACAAGAAAAAAGCTAAAAGTGATGCATTATCTATCTTTTGTCCTAAATGAAAAAAGATCAATTCCTTAAGAGAATGTCCTCTTGATTTAAAAATCATATAGACCCGTGTCATATGCACAGAAAATCATGAAACAAAGAAATGTCCTTCTATACTAGGTCTTAAGGGTGTTTTCCAAGAGGAAATAGCCCCACATCTAGTAGATGCTTTTTTTTTTCTATAAGACCATGGCAAGGGCTACAAAATCAAGGTTTTAACACTTAGATGTATACTCAACCCCCACAGAATAACTAGAATTCATCGATTCCATGGTAGCAACACTAGTCTCAACCTCAACATTGGGTGCAAGGAATGAAAAATCCTTATGTGAGATATTCTCAATATCACTAATATTCACAATCGTATCCAAGCTATCCTCCACAACATTTTCCTCAAACTAGTCAAAAACCTCAATTTCCAAATCATAAACCACAACTTTCATTTCCATTTCCACAAAGGCCAAACCAAATACTTGCTCAGTCACTCCCAAACCCAAAAATAAAAATGCACAACCTATTTATAACATGGAGGGACAAAATTTTGAAACTTATATGATAAGTCCACTAGATCTTAACAATGTTAAACTTAGATCTGGTAGGATATTAGAAAAGAAAAATCCCTCTATTGTTATTCAGGAAAAATATGACCACCTTGGTGAGGAAATTTTTCTTCATCAAAATAAAAATAATCATTCTAGAGAAGGGACATCTCTTCATTAGAATCAAAATTTTCAAAATAAAACACAAGGAAATACAATAAACTCGACCCCTATCATAGAGCAACCTTCAGTATCCATATCTAAACCTCCTCTCCATGAAAGATTACAAATTGAGAGAGGGGTAGGAAAACAAATTATGTTGCCTAACTATGATATATTAGATGAATTGAAGAATGTTTGTATCAAACATACTTTGTTACAAGGAATTAAGGAAATTCCAATCCTTGCAAAATGAATAACTGAGTTGAGTATAAAGAAATATGGAAGAAAAACAAAGGAAGTAAAGAGAATACAATTAGTGGGAAAAATTGTAGATATCATGATGGAAAAAACATCCATATATAAATATTTGGATCCAGGAAGTCCCATTGTAAAAAAAAACATCAATGGTATTGAGATCCCAAATACATTGATCGACTTAGGAGTAGCTATAAACATCATGAGTAAACAAACCATGAATAAAACTTCCAAATATTCAATATACACCAACATTACTACTGTTAGCAGACATATCAGTAATCAAACCTGATGGTGTATTAGAAGACATTTATGTATCCTTAGATTCTTGGGAATATCCAGTTGACTTTATGATATTAACTCCCAAGAATAAATTAGGAAGACATTCATTGGTATTAGGAAGACCTTGTTTAGATACAATTGATACTTTCATTAGTTGTATATCTAGTGATATGTTTATCTCTAATTCAAGCTCAAAAAATAAATTCAGTCTATATCCTCCAGAAAAACCAACGATAGAAGTAGAAAATGAAGAATGGATGGATGATGACAATGGCATAAAACCTATTTTTACTATCTCACACATTAGTGAAGAAAGTCAAATTCTAAATTCAATAGAAAATCATGAATCATCTTCACAATGTGAGAATATTCAAGATTTTCAAGAACAATGTAAAATTGAATACTTATCATCCAAAAAAATTTCCTTATATTCTATGGAAGAATTTGGCAATTCTTTAATTGAAATCTTTTGAGGTAAAAATTTAAACATAAAAAGGAAACCTAGAAGAATCTCAAAAAGAAGAGTTAATCAAAACATTGCAAAACAATTCTTCTGCATATGCATGGGAGTACACTAACATGAAAGGAACCAATCTTGAAACTTGCATACATCATATCTATATTGAGGAAAATTCTAGACCAAGTAGACAACCTCAAAGAAGAATGAATCAAAATCTTAGGGAAATTGTAAAAGAAGAACTACAAAAACTACTGAATGCAAACTTTTTTTATCAAACATCAAACAATCAGTGGGTTTCACCTTTAGTAATTGTCCCTAAAAAGAATGGAAAATGGAGGGTGTGTATTTATTATAGGGAGTTAAATAAAGATAATTTAAAATATCATTTTCCATTACCTTTCATAGATCATGTTTTAGATACATTAGCATGGAAGAAATATTTTTCATTCTTGGAAGGTTTTAGTGGGTATAATCAAATTCAAGTAGCAGCCGAAGACCAAGATAAAACCACATTTACCTATCCATGGGAACTTATTCTTATCGAGTACTTCCTTTTGGATTATTTAATGCACCTGCAACATTCCAAAGAGTAGTATTAGGTATTTTCTCTAATTTAATACATGATTGTGTGGAAGTGTATATGGATGACTTTAAAGTCTATGGAAATTACTTTGAAGAAGACCTTGAAAATTTGGAAAAAGTTCTCATAAGATGTAAGGAAGAAAATCTCTCATTAATTCATGAAAATTGTTTTATGATGTTTATAGAAGGAATTTTTTTAGGACACCATATTTTAGGGATTGGAATTAAGGTGGAAGCATCTAAAGTTGAAGTTATTTCCAAATTGGCAATTCCAAATTGTCAAAAAGATGTTAGGAGTTTTCTTGGTTTTAGAGGATACTATAGAAGATTTATAGAAAAATTCACAAAAATTGCATCTTCACTCTTCAAATTTTCTACCAAAGGATTATGAATCTAGCTGGAAATCTTAGTGCCAAATGGAATTTGAAACTTTGAAAGAAAAGATATCTGAAACACCCATTTTAAGAGGACCAAACTGGAAATTACCTTTTCATATCTCAACTGATGCTTCATATACATCTCTGGGAGTTGTATTAGGACAAAAAGACTTGAACCCTTATGTCATCTACTACAGAAGTAAAAATTTCACTCCTGCTGAGTTAAATTATATTGTTACTGAAAAAGAGCTTCTAGTTGTTGTCCAAGCTATTAACAAGTTTAGACATTACATCACTGGCTATGAAACCTTCATTCGTGCTAATCATTTTGCAATTAGATATTTTATGAATAAATCTATCACTAATGGAAGAATCACAATATGGTTGATAATATGGCAAGAATTCAATATCATCATTTAATAACAGCCTAGAAAACAAAACACGGTTGCTGAATTTTTGTCTAGAATTTCAAATGATAATAATGATAAACTAGTAGAAAATAGTTTTCCTGATGAATATCCTTTTTCAATATCTACTACATCTCCATGTTTTGCATACATTTCCAATTTCTTAGCCACAAGAAAACTACCATCATATTTGTTTCCTAGAGAAAATACAAGGATAATTCAAATGAGTGCATCATATTCATGGGTAAATGATGAATTGTACAAGACAGGTCCAGATCTCATCATTAGAAGATGTGTATGAGAAGATGAAATAATTGAAATACTAAAAACATGCCATGATGAGCAATGTGGAGGAAACTTTGCTGATGAAAGGACTACTTACAAAATCCTTCTTTTAGGATATTATTGGCCTTCCCTTTTCAAATATGCCAAGGAATATGTTAAAATATGTGACAGTTGTCAAAGAATGGGTAAACATGTTCCTGCAGATGAAATGCCCTTACAAACATGGGTACTCATTGAACCCATTGAAAAATGGGCTCTGGATTTTGTTGGACCAATCAATCCACTATCAAGACTAAAGAGGTATATTCTTGTATGCACTGAGTATGTCACTAAATGGGTAGAAGCTAAAGAACTTTATTTTGGTAATGAAAATACTATAGTTTCATTTCTTTTTTAGGATACCTTTACTCGTTTTTACGACCCAAGGGAAATTGTGACAGATCAAGGAACTTAGTTTACATCCAGAATGGTGAAAAATATCGTGGAAGAATACAAAATCAAGCACAATAAGTATACTCCATACCATCCACAAGGAAATGGACAAGTGGAGTCAACTAATAAAGTGATTGAAGAAATCCTTACAAAGACTGTACATTTACATAGAAAGGATTGGGCAGAAAGGTTTCCCTACGCTTTATGGGCCTAACAGACTACATGGAGAAATACAATAGGAAATACTCCCTATGAATTTTTTTATGGGAAGCAAGTCTTGTTTCCAATAAGTTTCAAATAACAACCTTCAAAACAACATTCAAATTGGGATTTGACTTGTGAGAAGCACAAAAGCATAGAATGGAACAACTCAATGAGGTTGACGAAATAAGACAAGATGCAGTTCAAAAGACTAGCCAATTCAGCAATAGAGACCCGTATGGCATGATAAATACATTAAAGAAAGAAAAATGCAAGGAGAAGATTGGGCACTTCTATTTGACTCAAAGTTCAAAGATTTCGAATGGAAATTTCAAAATCATTGGCTTGATCCTTATGAGATTAAAAGAGTATTTGATAATGTAGTAGTCGGGATTATAAATATTGATGAAGAAATTTTTTCTCTCCTTGTAAATTGACATCAAATAAAGGTTTATCATAAGCCATTGACAAAAGAGGAGTTTGTCAAGATTTTTCAAGATAATGCTTATATGAATTTGGTGAAGAAGAATATTTCTTCTTCCCCAACTTAGTCTTCTTTTTTTTCATATCTAAAAAATAATAATAATATATATATATATATATATATATATATATATATATATATATATATATATATATATAATTCAAAAACAAAATATATAAGTATGAAAGCCAATCATTGATTGGAATTATTATACAAAAAATATAGGGTGAAAAATTAGAATTTATTTATGACATCTTACATTTTCTTCATTCCAAATCTAAAAATCCCAAATTCCTTGCATTTCCCTTTCTTTTCAGAAGAATCAAGTTTATCTACAGAATTGTTGAATTTTTGCAGCTCTCATAAAATTTTACATCTGTTATACACCTCTGCAACTCAGATGAACATGAATTTTTCATAGAAGCTGCTGAAGACTAAATTGGGGATCATACTGAAGAATTTACTAAAGAAAATTTGAGGAACCAATGCAAAGAAGAAACAATAAAGATTAGCTATATCCAGGGTATGCAAATACAAAATTTTGTTTAAATAATAAGGTTCAAAAAATTAATATATACAAATTAGATGATCATATACCGCAAGCTCAAAATGTCATCATTAAAGATTGATTATGCCAAATCGAGATCTAAATATCATGATTTGCCACTAAACCCTCATCATTAATATCCTCAACATTCAAATATGATTTCATTCATTGATAATTTAAATGGTCATGTCCCATTCTGAAACCTCACCCATACTCCTAAAACCTTTCTCATTCACTTGTTTACATGCACGTCTATACCATTTCATGACAGAAATCATCCACATTTTCAAGCTCATATTGAAACCCTCAATTTACAGAGTCAATAGAGGCAGTGTTGGAGGTAAAACTCAGAAATATATGGGTTTGATTGTGATAACAGAGCCTGTGGGCAAGAAATTCATGGAGGGATATCCACAATTAAAGGAGATACTGTAGAAATCATAGTGGCTTAACTTGGTGGAGAAATTTTATGGATTTCACAAGGAATTCATGAAATATTTTGCTAGGGCCTTCAACAGAGTAGAGGTTTAAATCAGTGACATCAAATTTGGAGTCACAAGATCCCTCATGGAAGAAGCTACTAGAATTCCAAAGACAGGAGAGATATGGCTCAATAACATAGGTATAAATGGAGAAGAATAGAAAGTCTTCTTGAAAAACCCAGGTATGGACACTAGTATTTTGAAAAAGGGAATTCCGAACATGACTCTTAAAGGTAAATGGAGAAACATGATGTTGATAATTCAAAAATTTGTTACCTATGAAGGAAGGTTTAGTTGTATGTTCTTCTACTATGCTAGGTTACTAATGAATTTTCTAGAAGATAAAGAGATAAACCTTCCATACTTTTTTACTGAATAGCTTAAGGAAGATGGCAGGGATGGTTTAAAAGAGGATTCAATTCATAGATAATTGTTACATGTCATTTTTTCACCATGAGATTTGACTATTCATGTAGGTTTATCACCACCTATATCATGTTCCCTTAGAGGTCAAAAACACTAATTTTCATGAATCAAGTCTTGGAATTAGAGAAAATATCTATAAAACGCTTAAAAATATACCTACGCAGTTTTTCAAGCCTATCCCTGCACATGCATTGTTGTTCTGTCCATAAAATGCAGCAGATCCCACACTTTTTACCACTATTACCTGTGCACTGCTCTGAAAAGAAAATAAAAGAAAAAGGTAAATTCTAGAATCCTAGTTGGTCAAATATTCTCCCAATTGGAAGCTTCTAGAGTCATGATCAGTTCGAGCTTTATCCCTCCACTGATGGAGTTTATCCCTTGGTCCATGGAGCTCAAATCCTTTTGTGAGAGTCCATCCCCCTCTTCATGGAACTGAAACTGCCTCCATTTCCCTATAAATTGAGCTCAAGTTTCAGGTTGAAGGGTACACACATGGTAGATACCAATGTAATTAGAGACTAATCTATACAATTTCTAAGCTGAAGAGAGTTCATAAGAGTGCATACTTTCTACACTAGTGAGTTGTTGTTGTCATGAGAATGATCACATCCTTGTGCCTATAAATCCATGATGGTATTAAGAGAGGAAGGCTTATCAGACTGAAGGAGAAATGATTGTTCAGGACCCCTGGAGAAGTTAGTACAACATCAAAGCATCAAGTTGTAAGATTACTCTTTTTATTCAAAATAATACATATGGATCTATTTTCCTCATTCCTTTTTTTCTATGCTTATTTCAATAATGTCAATACTTAGACTCCTTGATCACTAAGTTGGATTAGAATTTTATGATTATTATATGTTGCAGATGCTTTGATCCTTTGTCTTGTATTTTATTGCAAGTTCTACTCATTAGAGAAACCACTTTGGAGTGATGCGAGAAAAGGCTACATCAAATGTTTGGATTTCAAGGTAGGGGCATGTCCTCTTTAATTTACTATTATAATTGTGGAATGAAATTAATGTAGAGGAAAAGGTTTTCAAATGGATCTTTGTTTCTAGTTACTCATTGAGTACTGTGGAGATCGCTCTTGTCCGCAAGAGGGATTAATCCACATAACAAAATGGCGACCATATTGGGGACCTAGAACTTAGTTTTCCTTATTTTTTTTTCAGTTTGAATTTTAATTTTTATGATTTTGACTTCTCTGAGTCGTGATGGGTAGATAAATTTTAAGAATCCCTGAAAAATAAGCTTGTGATTTATTTTTTCCATGTTTTTCCTTGACTGTGCGGTTTTCAACAGAAAACAGTGCGACAACCTATGCGACCTTTATTTCAATTCAATACGCATGCGCTTTGTATTCCATTATAAGTTGCATGTTAGTAATCTATAAATATAGGATTCATAATTTTTACTTGACTGATGGTAGTCTTGTAAATATGTACAAACTTTGCTTTCTGCAAGTTATTTTCCCATATTTTGGAAAAAAATAAAAAAAAGGGTAAAAGTCCTAAAAGAAAAATCAAAGGAATTAGAAAAATAATATACCCCAAAATAAAAAACATGAATAAAACATGAAAGTGTGCAAGTCTAACTACCAGTACTTTTACTTTTTGCAGTTGATTATGGCAGAGTGTCAATGAATGCCATAATCTGTGATGAGTTGAACAATTTAATCTTGACTTGTCATCTTTCAATTTCAAATGTTGTAGATAGTGTATAAAGAATTATCATACAGTTTAATCATGAAAATTCAGTATTTAGGTAGAGAATAAAATAATCCCATAGTTTAATCTGGATTCTTGGATGCAATAAGTGTAGAATAAGATATTTACTGATTTCAAAAAAAAATTAAAGGTGGTAAGGTTGCTAGTTCAAATACACCTAATTAAAATAGAAGGAAAAAATTCTATAAGATATCACTGGGTAGGAAGAAGAAGGTGGGAAACATCATTGTAAATATATTTCACCAGGCCATAAATAACTAATTTCCCCTTCCCATAACAATTTGATATTCTAAAATATTAGTCAAAGAGGCTCAAGGCATTTCCTTGACTTCTGTTGGGACCGGACCCAAGGCTCAATGAATGACTACTTGAAAATGTTAAGTTTATATATTAATCCCAGAAATTTTCATCATTTACCCCTCCATGCACTCATCACCATTTTACTTCATAAGTAAGAACTATTTTCTTACTTAAATGTTACATAAAGGCCCATTTAATAAACTTCCCCCATTTTACAAAGCATAAAACCCTCAAAAAAACATGATATACTGAGTAAAAGTGAATGAATTATGAAAATGAAGCTTTACTCCAATTTTCACTTCCCTAGTTTTATTTATGAAATTTTGAGTATTCATTGTTCCGTTTCATATTAACACTTAACCTATTTTATTAACTCCCTATCAAATATCCTAGTCCTATTAATATAACTTCCTTTTTATTTAATATCCCAAAAACCCCCTTATTATATGATTTTGTGTCAAAGATATTAATCACATGTTGAAATAACATCCCGAAATTACCCCTTTGACATAAAACTACCTATAAAAATATACCTCTTTACCCTATGGTTTTTAGACCCCTCTACAATCTAAAACTATATAATAAAGTTAAATAATACAAAAAGGCGCACTTTATTCACATTCTATGTATTTAAAACAACGCACAATAAATACTTACATCATTATTCCCTTTCCCGATTACGCTTAACCCAAGGTTAAGAGCTTAAAAGCTTTTTTATTTTTTGATATATGGAGCCTCTTGCTTCATATACGTATCAAACCTTGGTTAAAATTTCCGTTAACTCGCCCCCATGCATTTTTACCCTATATATAAACCTAGCTTATATATACGTAAACCTATTAAACCATTGAATTAAACCCAACATTTCACAATTCAGCCCCAGCCGCCCGATCACCAATGCTCGCCTTGATCCTACGATCCAAATGTAATGTGGTAAAACATTCCCTTGCCCCAACACTCCTCATCACATTAAAAATCAATGACTGACATTTAACCCGGGTCCCACCTATCCTTACCCCGCATCTTCCCAAGAAATCTCAACCGTTCGCATCGTGCGATCAAAACCGACGGCGTATATTCAATATCGCATAACAAAAGTGATCGGACAAATTTTGTAAAAAATAATGCGATAAAAGTTGTTTCTTCAAACCACCATCCGCTACACGTCTCATTTCTACTGGATTGCATTCCCAAAGTGAAAAACCATTTACCGCCCAGGAGCAATGCAATAACCACTAATGGTTTCGCCTTCAATGCGAAAACTACTCCCACCATTTCAACTTGACCTGTAATTAATACTTCGCATATCGATAAAACCTAAGGTTTTAACCTTATTTTTTCATTGTTTGCATACCTTTGCTCCTTTTCCCTCTGAGAAATCACTCACAGACACCATTGCAGAGCCATTTTCGAACCAGATTGTCGTCCTAAAGCCAATTTCCCCTCTGGAATTCACTGCCAAAGACTCACTACGCTTTCTACCAAAAAAATACGAACAATTTGAAGACTGGTACAATCTGAAAGCCTCCTCAACCGCCATAATACCACTAAAAAGGTATTTCCTTGAATTTCAAGCCATTATTTCACAAATTTAAGAAAATTCAAACCAGTTACTTTGTGAAATATAAAATTTCCTAGACTGAAAATACCTGAACCTTGAAGAAACAAGGGGAACCCTGTCGAAATTTTCTCAGAATTTTCCACCTTTGCCTAATTCAGTTTTAAAGAATTCTTGACCATCCAAAAGCTATTTCTACAGTTAAAATCCATTTGAATTACAGAAAAATCCATTAAAATCCCTTTCCAGTCTTCTTCACATTGTAAGTCTGCATTTTCATCCTAAAACCCTCACCCAGATTCTGAATTCTTCCTAAAACAGCTCAATTAGCCTTCTATTTCCTAAAAGAAACTAATAAAATAGTCTAATCTTGCTCAGTTTTATTCAAAATGACAAAAAAACAAGTCACTCCTAGGACTAGAGGTCCCAAACCTCAGAAGCTTGCGTCCATCAAGCTTCCAAACCCTAAACCTTCAAAAATCGATAAACCTACTCCTGCCCTAACTGCAGATTCCACTGAAGTAGTTAGACCTTTGCAGCCACCTGTTACCTCTGAAAAGAATAGTCCCTTGATTGATTTAGACTATAGAATTGCTGATACTACCTTATAGTTCGATCTACTTGAGGTAAATAGCTGGTGTCATGAGAAATTTGAGAAGAAATTGGAAAATGATATACCTGTATTGGACTCCAACTTGCCTAAATACGTGGTTCCCATTACCCATAAAGCTCAAGATTTAATTAGGCTATTTCAGTTACACTATATCCCTGACTAGAGATGCATGGTGAATAAAGATAATGAGGTCATGTTTTACATAACTGCTGAAGCCATCAATGATATTCTCCAACTGAGCCAAGATCCATGAGCAATATCATTGTCCATTGAAGATTTAACTCATATGTATTTAGACTTGGATTTCCCTAGGAAGTTTATGATCCTTCAAAACTTCATGCCTAATCATGTTAACCTTCCTAAGGTAAATCCACCTTATGAAACTTTTGATTTCCCTGAGGGCTCTAGAAAAATAATTTCCATGCTTTCATCCATTCTAGGCTATGTTAATGATGAGTTTACAGATGCCTCCATTCTAGGTTTCCTCTCTACCTTGTCTCCATGACAACATCCAGAACTTGTTTTCAACTTTTCCAAATTCATTGCTGATAATATGCATTATTAGCTGATTAAATTACCTGAGGAAAGGAGTATTCAGATATTCATCCTATCTGTTAAATCTCTTCCTATTTTTTCAGGCAGAAAATTTCCCAATTGCATTACAAAAGATGGATGTGGAAGGTAAACCTCTTTCAGTGATATTCTGGACTTCTCTACTTAGGAAAAATAGTAGTGAATACAGCTACAAGGACTTCAATGATTTTTTTATTAAACGTGCCATGAGTTTTTTGAACAAAGCAGAGCCACCAAAGACTAAAGAAGACATCAAAATAATTTTACAGTTGTCTGAAAACTCTAAGGTAGGAGACTGGTATTTGTACAAAAATCAAAAAGAAATAAGAGTGTATGGTGCACTCTTGGCTCCTTACAAATTACCCATGTTTCTAACTACCAGGATTTTTTCTTTGGAGTACTTAAGACAGATATTGAATGCAGATGCAGTGAATTTCATAAACTCCAAAAAGAAAGCACAATTCAAGATAAAAAGTAAAAGTGGCCCCTTCAAAGTCAATAGCAGAGATGCTTTGAGAGACATAGTTAGAAAATTATCAGAATTTATATTCCAAGAAATCTTTCACTGGAATTATGACCCTCAAGGTGTTATAAGTAACCTCAGGGTCAAGTGTAAGTTAACCCCATTCCTCCATGATTCAAAGCCACAAATTGAAAAGTATTCTAATCAGATTGAATGGTTTGCAAACATATTGATTGAAGATATTCAGGAGATGAAAACATATAACATGCAGGAAAAACAGATGGATAACACACAGGTGATTACAGTTGGAAAATAAGCAGAAGTGTCCAATAAAAGACCCAGAAAAGAAGAAGGCTATTTAGAGGAAACCATTATAGAAAATAAATTTAAGACAATTTACAGCAAGAAGGCCAGAATGATTACTGAAGTAGAAGAAAATGCCATAGAGATAGATGAAAATGAAGATCAAGCAAACAACAATGATCAACAAATAGATGATGAGGCCACAATAATTGTCAATGAAATAATTAAATAAATTCATAATGAGCAGGTACTATCACAGGGAAAAGGCAAAGAAATGGTTGAAACACAGATAAATACATATGCTCCCTCCTCTTCTAGAGCAGCAGAAGAAACTGATTCTGACATCCAGAAAAAGTTCAAACATATTAGAGAAAAGAATGAGGAAATTAAGAATGAGGTATATTCTAAACTCCTTAAAGAAAAAACAGGAGATAAATATAGACTTGTGACAGCTTTTGATTATTCAACAAATAAAATTATTATGCCTTTTCTCCATCCAATGGTTATAGACCCAAACTCAGCTACATATTACAGGAAAATAGAGTTTGAAGTAAATGCAGATACCATACACAAACTTGACTAGATAGAGTTTCATAGAAGTGCTTCAGAAATGCTGTATTCAAAGGTGGTTAACAAAACCATGAATGCTACCATGCTTCAAAAGACAGTATCTAATTTACATCTCAAATGAAACTAGATAAAGAATCTCTACATGCTAAGGATTTGAGGATCAATTTCTTAGATTACTTGGTGATAGAAATTGGAGTGGATCCCTCCAATATTGAAGTTGATAAAAATATCGTAAGGAAAAATAATGAAGATATTGTTGCCTTGAGAAAAAAACTTAAACTTCCACATAGTGAGCACCCACAGGCTAAAGAAATTCTTCAAGAGAAAATAGAGAAAGATGAATTAATGCAGCTAGTTTTAAAGATGACATCTCAGATCAATGAATGGAGAATCAGATAGAAATTCTAATGAATTAAAATGAAACATTGAAAAAATCACATGAACTCTCTATTCCCATAGTCATTCTAACTGTCAGTACTGTTGTTCCTTCTACATTGGCAGAACATTTAGCACCAAAATTAGTATTGGCAATTGCAGTGTCAATTACATCTAAAGATATTTCTCCCACTTCATCATCTACATCACAAGTAAATCAAATAAGTGAAACAGCTGACATAGTAAAGGCTATGGAAGACCTATCCCTAAAGAATAAAGAGATAATCAACTTGAAAGGCACCATCTGAAATCTCGAAACATCAAATAGAGATGCATTGATTGCATCCAAGGGACATGAGCAGAGAGCAAATAGACTTCAATACCAGGTAAAGATTCTACAGCAACAGGTCAATCTCAGTGAACAAATATCATATATCAAGAACTATCTTTGGAAAAATATAATTCAAGGCATACATCTACAATGGCCTTCAATCGAAATCATTTATGAACTTAAGGATTTACTCAAGGCAACACAAATAGAAATTCAGAAGACAAAAGAAGAACTGGCTGACAAAAATTCTCAAGCTTTGAAACTAAATACATTTTTGAACAGAAAAAAAGAGAGAAGAGTTTGAAAAGCTAAAAATTTAGGATAGAACTGAGAGCATACTACAAATCAAGAAAGTCCTGAACAAAAGGAATATGATGAACAATTTGGAGGAAAGATGCAAAGACATGAACTTTTCAAAAACAAAGTTCATGGCCAAATACACTATATTATGTTAGGTCCCTATATTACTAGTACAATCCCTTATTGTTGTTAGTGTAACCCCATTATTGTTATTATTTTACCCTTGTAACCCCCATTTTGTTATTATTGTGCCCTTAAATTATTATTTTTAGGTCAGCTAGGATTACATTCTGGCCCACTAGGACTACATTATGGCTCCATGGACTCCTATATATAGAAAGGAGGTTTTGTAAATTGTATCATCAAAGAATTGTTCATTTATGTAATGTATTGGAGGTTGCCCCCTCAAAGTGGCTTATTTATAAGGTGTTGATATCTATTTTCTTCTATTTTTGGAGCTAGTTACACAACATTTGGTATCAGAGCTTTGGATTCCAGGGTTTCGCTTCTCTAAACAGGTTATCATGAAATTTTCGCTATAACTCTTTTTCTACGAAGTTTCAGAATCTGAAATTTTTAGGGTGCAAAGCTGAAATCCTGAGGAAACGCGTCAAAACATTTTAGAGCTTGGTTTGCAATATTTTCAGAGATATGATCTGTGGAAGGTAGTGATTTTTCAGCCTCCCGAATTTCATCTCAAAGAGGTGATCATGGGAAAGGATTCATAACTATCTCTCTCTGAGAATTGGATTGGAGTTCCATAAACATTGGTCGCAAGTACATAGATTGTAGTTTCTTGGCTATCAATTTCAGAGCCGAAGGATGAAACAATGACACGTGGCAAGTCGTACAAGTTCACTCTACTGAACCAGTCCATAATTAGGTCATTGTGGGAGATTGGACACAACTTTGTCTTGGAGAATCCAAATCAGGTCAGACCTGTGGCATTCGAAAGAGAATTGAAAGGGCTACGTTGGTGCCAAAATTAAAATATTGAAGCGCTGCAATCACAGAGATAATCCAATTTCAATATCGAGCTCCTCAAAAGCAAGAGAAAGGTGTGTATTTTTTTTCCGAATTGCATAAGTCTTGTTTGAAGAATCAATTTGAATTGATTCCAAGGGCATATTGTAGAATAGATATCAGTATTGGGTTCTAAAATATGCCCCGTAAAAATAATTCAACGCCCATTAAGCCTTCAGAAGGCTCTACGATGACTCATGAAGATGAATAATTGCAACATGATCTATCAAAATTACAAGAGCAAGTGCACCAAATTTCTCTTTCGCAAAGAGCAACAAAAAATGAAATGGAAGTTTTGAAGAAAGGCATGGAAGCGAAGATGGACAGTTTGAAGAAAGGCGTGGAAGCTAAGTTGGATGAACAGAAGCTGGCATGGAAGCTAATATGGATGACATGGAAGGTCTGACAAAGTTGATACAAGAAATGTTTCCTAATGGTGAAAAGATAGTAGAAGAACCTCATGATGAGAACAAAATAAATGTTAATCGTGATTTCATAAAATCTAATGTTGGTGGGAAGAACAACCATATTCAAAAAATGGATATGAGGAAGCTTGATGGAAAGGATCCTGTAACATGGATACTACAGATGGAGACATATTTTGATCTCCATAACATGCAAAACACACAAAAGGTACGCATTGCAACTTTACATTTAAAACAAAATACATTTGTATGGTATCGATGGCTTTGCTCCCGTAACAAAATTGTCACTTGGTCAATTTTTATGGAGGAAATGAGAGCACATTATGAGGATACAAAGAGAAACACCTTCTTTAGCCAATTGAAAAATCTCAAACAAAAGGGTTTAGTGGGGCAGCACATTGAGGACTTCCAAAAATTGAATATAAGGGTAACTGATATTCCAGAGGAACACAGGATTGATCTCTTCATAGGTACTCTAAAGGATAACATCCAACATGAAGTTCGTGTTTTGGAACCTGATTCATTGGAGAAGGCATTCAAGTTGGCAAGAAAATTTGAATGTAAAATTATGGCGACAAGGAAGCCTACCACTCAATTCTATAAAGAAGGAAGTGTTGCTACGCCTAGATTTCCACAACCTACAAGGTTGACACCACAAAAATTGGAAGAAAAAGGAGCAAAAGGGCTTTGCTACAGTTGTGATAGAAAATACACTAAAGGTCATAAGTGTGCTGAGAAGAAATTATTTTACATAGATTGTGAAGAGGAAGAAGAAATGAACAAGAAGAGGATATACACCAGGAACCAGCCTTAGAAGAGGAAGAAATGAGTCCGACCATATCATGTAATGCATTGGCGGGAATTACCACTCCTCAAACTCTCAAGATAGAAGGACATATCAAGAAGAAAAAGGTAATAGTGTTGATTGATTCAGGTAGCACCCATAATTTTATTCATTGTAAGGTAGCCAAGGAATTGAATTGTTTCCTATACCAAGCACCAGAATGTCAAGTGATGGTTGCAAATGGAGGAACTATAAATTTCTCTGGAAAATGCCATAATATCAAGCTAACCATGGGGGAATATGTATTGACTAGTCCAATGCTTTCCTTTCCTATGGGAGGTGCTGATGTTGTACTAGGAGTACAATGGTTACAATCTTTGGGGACGGTAGCTTTTAATTTTCAAGAACTTTTCTTGAAATTTTTTTCAGAAGGAAAGGAAGTCGAATTAAGGGGTATTGCAGGGAAGCCAGGAAGGATAATAAGCTCTAATGTCATGACAAAGCTTCTAAAGAAAGAACAGCGAGGCGTAATTGCACAATTATGCTCACTAGAAGTTCCAACATCCAAATCATCTATTTCTGCAGATCTCCAACAAGTCTTGGACAATCATTTCAAGGTGTTTGAAACTCCCAAAGGAATCCCACCTATTCGTGATCATGATCATGCTATTCATTTGATTCCAGGAAGTGTTCCTCCAAACATCAGGCCTTATAGATATCCTTACTTCCAAAAGAGCGAAATTGAACATATGATTGTAGAAATGTTAGAGGCGGGTATAATTCAACCTAGTCAAAGTTCTTTCTCTGCTCCTGTAGTATTGGTACACAAGAAGGATGGATCAAGGCGAATGTGTCTGGATTATAGGGAGCTCAATAAGCTCACCATTAAAGACAAATTTCCCATTCTTGTGATTGATGAATTATTGGATGAATTACATGGAGCAATTTATTTTACCAAGTTGGATCTTCGTTCAGGATATCATCAAATTAGAATGAAGACTGAAGATATTCCAAAAACAACATTTCGAACTCATGAGGGCCATTATGAATTTTTGGTCATGCCTTTTGGCCTTACCAATGCACCTTCTACATTTCAAGGGTTGATGAATTCCATTTTCAAACCCTTCCTTACAAAATTTGTGCTAGTATTTTTTGATGATATACTAATCTACAGCAAGTCTTGGAAGGATCATGTTCAACATGTTGACAGGATGCTCAAACTATTGTAGGAGAAACAATTATATGAAAAAACATCCAAATGTTTCTTTGGAGTACAAGAGGTGGAATATCTGGGTCATATTGTATCTCACGAGGGTGTTAAGGTAGACCCTAACAAAATTGAAGCCATTAAGGAATGGAAAGTCCCCACAACCATAAAGCAGTTGCGAGGATTTCTCGAGTTAACAGGGTATTATCGCAAGTTTGTTAAGAATTATGGGAGAATAGCATCACCTCTAACAAAATTATTAAGAAAGATACATTTTCATGGACTCCTGAAGCAACTAAGACCTTTGAACATCTTAAAGAGGAAATGTGCCTTGCACTGGTCTTAGCTACGCCAGACTTCACAAAAAACTTGATTGTGGAATGTGATGCCTCAGGAAATGAAATTGATGCTGTTTTAATGCAGGAAGGAAGACCCATTGCTTTTGAAAGTTGTCCAATCAAAGGAAAGTATTTACAGAAACCTATTTATGAGAAGGAAATGTTAGCAATACTGCATGCACTAAAGAAATGGAAAACTTACCTAATGGGAAGACACTTCAAGGTAAAAGCAGATCATGATAGTCTTAAACACTTTTTGGAACAAAGACTATCTTCAGAAGAGCAAGAAAAATGGGTCACAAAGATGTTAGGTTATGAATTTGAAATAATATACAAAAAATGAAAGCTTAATGTTGTTGCAGATGCACTCTGAAGAAAGAATGAAGAGTTGGAAGCATTGCTTTGTGCCATTTCTATTATCCAACCAGATTGGATTACCGAAGCAAGAGATGAATGGAAGAAGGACAAAAATGTATGGACACACATTCAAAAGTTGCAGCAATATCCTAGTACATCTGATACATTTAGTTGTAAAAATGATTCCTTATGGTACAAAGATCGCTTATATCTTTGTAAGAATTCCCAGCAAAAACAAAAGATTCTTCTGGAATTGCACACTTCTCCTTTAGGAGGACACTCAGGATTTTTAAAAACTTACCACATGGTGAAGAAAGAATTTTTTTGGGATGGCCTTAAATCTGATATTCAAAAGTTTGTGGCGGAATGTTTGGTTTTCCAGTGGAATAAAGTTGAGACAATTAAGACCCCGGGACTTCTACAACCTTTACCCATTCCAAGTCAACATTGGGAGGAGATTTCAATGGATTTGATCACATGTTTACCTAATTCCGAAGGAAAGAGTGTCATCATGGAGGTAGTTGATAGAATTGCGAAGTATGCACACTTTTGTGCATTATCTCATCCATTTAAAGCAAGTACATTTGCTACTACATTTATGGACAAAATTCAAAAGCTACATGGAAGCCCAAGAGTTATTGTGAGTGACAGAGATCCCATTTTTACTGGAAATTTTTGGACGGAGTTATTTTCTTGTTTGGGTACTCAATTAGCTCATAGCTCATCTTATCATCCTCAATCTGATGGTCAAACTGAGATAGTAAATAAATGTTTGAAAGGATATCTTCGTTGTTTTGTATCTGATAAAAAAACAAAATGGGTCAAGTGGTTACCTCTTGCTAAATGGTGGTATAACACTTCCTTCCATACTGCAGCAAAAATGACCCCATTTATGGCACTTTATGGATATCATCCACCATCCATCACATCAACTTTAAGGGAAAATTCGAAGGTTCAAACAGTGGAAGATCACATTGAGCATCAGCAAGAAGTTCTCCAACTCTTCAAGGATAACCTGAATTTGGCACAAAATTGAATGAAACAACAGGCAGATCAACATCGCAGCGAGAGAAGTTTTGATGTAGGAGATTGGGTATTTTTATGGCTACAACCATACAAAAAAATTTCCCTCCAGCAAGCTAAGAAGGATAATAAATTATCGCCAAAGTACTGTGGTCCTTACAAGGTGTTGCAAAAGATTGGTACTATGGCATACAAATTGGAGCTACCTGCTTCTTCGCGAGTGCATCCAATTTTCCATGTTTCATGCTTAAAGAAGGTTATAGGTGAAAATATTGCAGTTCAAACAATATTGCCAGAACTTGATGAGGAAGGAAAAATCATATTGGACCCTGAAGAGGTCACGGAAACAAGAACTCGACAGCTACGGAATCGATCAATTTCAGAGTATCTCATCAAGTGGAAGAACTTACCCACAGAAGATTCTACATGGGAGGATGAGAATTTTATGCAGAAGCACCCAGAGCTACTCAAGCATTAAGGACAACACTGTTTTGAAGGAGAGGGGCATGTTAGGTCCCTATATTACTAGTATAGTCCCTTATTGTTCTTAGTGTAACCCCCTTATTGTTATTATTGTACCCTTGTAACCCCCATTTTGTTATTATTGTGCCCTTAAATTATTATTGTTAGGTCATCTAGGATTAAATTGTGGCCCACTAGGATTACATGATGGCCCCATGGACTCCTATATATAGAAAGGAGGTTTCATAAATTGTATCATCGAAGAATTGTTCATTTATGTAATGTATTGGAGGTTTCCCCATCGAAGTGGCTTATATCTAAGGCGTTGATATCTATTTTCTTCTATTTTTGGAGATGGTTACACAACATATTAACACAAGCAGAACTTCCAGAAATTCATTTCTTCAATGAAAAACAAATGGCTTAGAGAGAGGGTGAAATCGCAAAGTTGGGAAACACTTTTTGGCAGACGGCTAGAATTTGGGAGAAATTTTTAATTTCTTGTCCGAGAAAATAGTCAACTCTATTTCTCAACCGAGAGTTTTAAAAACTCTCGTCCAAGAGTTTTATTGGGTTTAACCGGAGTTAAAAACCTCTCGGACGAGAGTTATGCATTTTCTCGTCCGAGAGTTTTATTGACGGAAACTCTCGGGAAGACTTTCGGACGAGAGTTAAAAAAACTCTCGTATGAGAGTTTTAAAAACTCTCGTATGAGAGTTTTAAAAACTCTCGTATGAGAGTTTTAAAAACTCTCGTATGAGAGTTTTATTCCTATAATAAAACACAAAAATTATTAAGTTTTTAGAATTGGTACGTTATATAATTTAAATAGTACTTTATTAAAATTAAAAAATGATAAAAAATAATAAAATTATAATTTTATTTTAAATTATTTTATTATTATTAATGATAAAAAATACATGAAGATTTAATTAAATAAAATTTGTTACAATATTTTTTAATATCAATGTTATATAAAAAAATAAAAATATTTTATATAAAACTAATTGATATATTAATATAAATAAAATAAAATTCTAAAACATAAATCAAAATAAAAACAACTATATATAATTTATATAATATTTTTTTTGAAATTAATGAATAAATTTAAATTTAAAAAACAATTGACTAAATGCAATGAGGTGATAAAGAAGACAATGCATAGCACCTTATTATCGTTATAAATTCTTGGAAATCTCGAGAAATTTTTGAAGTGAGATGAGCTTCTTGGAATGGGTCACTTTATCTTCCACTTCAGTTTCACACAATTAACTTGAAAGGAAGTCTATTTTCCTAGGTATGGATGTAAGGGAATGAACAATATTATTTGAACATTGAGTGAGATGCCCTTCTTGGAATGGGTCCTCCTATATTCCACTCTAGGTTCACAAGATTAAATTGAAATGAAGTTTATTTTCCTAGGTATGGATGTAAGGGGATAAAGAATATTATCCGAAAAGGAAATGAATGTTAAGTGTGACATTCCAAGCAGAAGTGTATGCGATTGGAGAATTATGTTATTGCAGAAAACTAACCCTTGACCCATAACCCTTGACCCCTTAAACCCTAATTCCTAACCCCTAAACCCTTCACCCCCTAAACCTTAAACCTCTAAACCCTTAACCCCTAACACATTTACACCCACTAAACCTCTAAATCCCTAACCCATTTAACCCCTAAACCCTTAACCCATACCCCTAACACGTTAACCCCTAACCCATTTAAGCACCTAAACCCCAAAACCCCTAACTCCTAACCCCTAAAATACTTAACTACTAAATCCCCTAACACCCTAAACCTCTAAACCAATCCTAACCCATTTAACCCCCTAAACCTCAAAACCCCTAACCCCTTAAACCCTAATTCCCAACCCATAACCCTTGACCCCTTAAACCCTATTTCCTAACCCATAAACCCTTAACCCCTAACCCCATTTTGAAAGCATGCCATGATGGACAGTGTGGCGGACATTTTGCAAACCGCAAAATTGCCTATAAAGTTTTACAAACAGGCTACTATTGGCCTACTATTTTTAACGATGCTAAAAAATTTGTGCAGACCTGTGATAACTGTCAAAGGGCAGGTCGCCCTGGGCAGTCTGATGAAATGCCCTTAAACCCTCAACTAGTGATTGAACCCTTTGAATGTTGGGCACTTGACTTTGTTGGCCCCATTAGCCCTCCATCAAACCAGAAAACATATATCCTAGTTGCAACTGACTACGTTACCAAATGGGTTGAAGCAGAGCCCCTTTCAAAAGCTACAGAGGATTCTGTGATTCAGTTTCTTTTCCAAATTTTTGTCCGCTATGGCCTTCCAAGAGACATAATTACAGACGGTGGACCACAGTTTGTAGGTAACAAATTGGCTGAAACACTACAAAATTATCATATTCAGCATAGAATTACAACTCCATACCACCCACAGGCCAATGGCCAAGTCGAGAGCATGAACAAGGTAATCGAATGCATATTAACAAAAACTGTCACTTCGCATAGATGAGATTGGGCCTATAAACTGCCAGAAGCACTGTGGGCGTATCGAACAACATGGAGACCTACAACAGGCCATTCGCCATATCAACTGGTATTTGGAAAAGAACCCATCTTTCCTATCGAATTCGAAATCCAAACATTAAGAACAACTCAAAAGGTGGGTCTGCATTTAGATGAAGCCCAGGCTAAAAGATTGCAGCAACTTAACGAATTAGATGAAATTAGACTCTCTGCTCTTCAACATACAGCATTAATTCAGCAGCGGAGAGCCAAGTGGCATGACGCCCACATCAAACAAAAGATCTTCCACGAAGGAGACTGGGCACTCCTATACGATTCGCGGTTTCAGGACTTCCCCGGAAAGCTCCAGACGAGATGGCTTGAACCCTATGAGATTCAGAAAGTGCATGATAACGACAATCTCACAATGGTTACCATTGACGGATCGGGGCATTTCTTTAAGGTAAACGGGCATCGCGTTCGATTATATCACAAGCCGCTAACCCGGGAATCCTTTTACCAGCAGTTACGGGAAGATTCCACCATGGAAAATCTTGATGAAGGGGAGAATTCCTCCCCATAACCAGTTTGATAAATCATTCCTCTTTAATTTTGTACATAAAGCATGTTTTTTGTTTTTGATTGTTGTTTTACGAAATTCGTTTTCTTTGTTAATACTTCTTTATTTTTTTTGAATTTGGTTTCTTTAAAAATAAAAATAAAACAATAAAAAATGGTGTGTTTTTTCGCGTTGCTGTTCCTTTTGAAAGGAACAACAGTTTCGCGCAGTATTTTTGCTGTTCCTTTCTAAAGGAACAACATTTCAATAGAGTATTTTTTTTGCTGTTCCTTTCAAAAGGAACAGCAATTTCGCAGATTGTTTTTGCTATTCCTTTTAAAGGAACAGCACTTTCTGAATGATTCTTTTTTTTCGTTGTTTTAAGCTTGCATTTTGAATTTTTGATCTTTATTTCAAGGCAAAAATATCATAAACGATCATACAAATTAAGGATTACTGCAATCAGCAAATCAAAAGAAATCGTCATTTCTAAGGGAATTGTCTAGTAATAAGGAAAAAAGAGGAAAAAACAACATCAATAATAACATAACATTGTTATTTTATCACCATTAAATTAATTTGATCGATTATTTTTATCATGATTGGTTATTTTCCCACATATTATAAGCTTTCTTGGATATTTATTTTTGAAATGGAAATAGGGGTATATATTTTTCTTCTATTGAGATGTTCAGACTTCTTCCACCATTCCTACTCTTAAGGAGTGTTGAGCCATCCCTTATGGATAACTGAGGAAAAGTGTTGTTTGAAAAAGAAAAATATTGACATATTTTAATGTTTTTGCAGATGGAGGATAGGGGGTCTCAATAAGAGCCAGCCTACCGTGATCATAGAGAAGATAGTGAAGTGGCATTCCCATTATGGCCACCAAACCAAGGAAATGGTATAAAAGACAAAGTCCTTGGAATAGGAGGTCTCATCACGAGCCGGCCTGCCCACCTTTCACTTCTTCCCGGTGAACGACATTGTGACTTATCTGGTCACCAAGCCAGCACAATGGCCTCCGTCTTCATATTCAATACAAAAATGTAAAGAAATAAAAGAAGCACTTCCTCAACTATGCATAAAGGACAATGGTTCCGTGGGTTACAAAACAACTCTGTCAGGGTTATGGACACCTGTGGGCAATAGAGCTCTGTTGATGGTATTGAAGTCATACTTATACACATCAATAGTTATTTAACCCTTTTTCCTATATCTTTATTAAATATCAAATGAAATGCATAAATCTCTTATCCCTATTCTTGAACCTATTATACATGAAAACTATTATAAATCGATCATATTAATTTAATATGATAAATAATGCAATATATTCATATAAACCGTATGTTGTCCCTTCGCCTCGTATTTGAATTATTACAGCGTGATTTCCTCATTATTACCGATTTATCTTATGCACCGATTCCAGTAATTACTTAATTTGATTGACTGAATCATAATTGCGTCTTTTTTTTACTGCTGTCCTATTGCTGTTCCACACATGCCACCCTTAATCGACGGTCAAGGACGACCTCTCATTCATTTGCGGGGCGCGGATGTCTGCATGCAGATCAGGTTTCCAAGATTTCTTCACCTGTATCTCCGCATTAGATTTCTTTACCGTGTATGGACTAAAACCCCCGTATTTTCAGAAAATAACAAACTGTGCTGTGTTGTTCCATTAAATTTACTGTGTGTTGTGAAGAATTAACAAGAACACAGAGATGGGAGGACGCCCAATTCACAGTGAACCACAGGTGTCGATCGTCTCTGACGTTGCACGAGAAATTTTAGAGAGATTGGGATGGATTACATATTTCATGAGAATGCAGCAACCACATGAAGCAGTGGCTACCGAATTCTTGTTAAACTTGCAGGACGGATCTTCCACAGTCAGAGGGAGGAAGATAGCCGTGACCGATGAGATAATTGCAGAGGTGTTCGGCATTCCCGCGCAAGGAACTATCTGGACCCAGAAGAAGATTAGGATTCGTGAAGCCATAAAAATCTTTCAAGGTGACAGACAAATGCTAACAGTCAAAGGGAGAGGAGTCCACCCAGCGTCGCTAGGCAAACCATGGACAGAATTGGCCAGGATCGTGCAGGCTTACATAACATGCAACGGTAGGAAAGATGTGGTAAGACCTCGCCCCCTTAAGCTATTAGCTGTGCTAAAGCAGAAATGTACTATTAATCTGCCTGCGTTCTTAAACTCTTTATTGCATGATATTTCTCGTGGAATTAGAAAATCCCAACATGCAGACATGGTGGTTAGCCACCATTGTTTAATTCGACTGATAGTGAGTTATAACCTCGCCCAACAGCAGACCAGCTGGGAAGAATTTATTGAAGAGGGATTAGCCCTGCTTGCTCCGAGAAGGAAAAGGATGGCAGGCTTAATAGCCGAACCCTCCACTCACAGACAGTCCCTCCGATTGAAGTGAAGTAAGAAAATAATGGAGGAACTTCCGGGCAGCAGCAGCCAGCCCCGGGAATTAAATAACTCAGAGGAAGAAGAACAACCTCCACAGTTGGAGGGAGCAAGCCCTCGTACTGAGGAAGAACAGGAGTTAGAAGGTGAAATCCGTTACTCAGACGAGGATGAAGTTAGTCACCATACCAGTAGCGAAAAACAACCCAGTACAGAGGGAGAAGTTCGTTACTTGGATGAAGAAGAAGCCGAGGGAGAAATTCATTATTCGGATGAGGAAGAGATCGAGGGAAATTCAGAGGCAGAAGAAGCTGAAGGAGAAATTTGGTATTCATATGAGGAGGAAGGAAGTTATCACACCTGTGTCGAGGAAGAGGAAAATCGTAGCAGCAGTGGGCATGAAACAGAACCCACTGAAAATGTCAATGTAAGCCCTTCACAGGAAGATCAATTGGCCCAGATTTTAGCCAGTATGACTGAGTATGCACGCCCTCATAGCCCTTTGAACCTTAATATTGACATCAATCAATTTCCAGAAGACTCTGTTGTCGATAGAGAGATAATTAGAGAAGAGCTTAATGAAACAGCAAAACCTAGCAAACCTAGGGTTGCTTCTTCTGAGAGGTATGAACAGGAGGAGGAAAATATTGAATCAATATCTCAATTGGGAACCCCCCAGGGCATTACAGAATCGGTTGAGGAAATGATTCCTGAGGAGTCTATCCGAGAACATGAGAGCATGGAAGAAGAACCCCAAGAGGAAGAGCAAGGAGAGGATTTTGCTGAAGGCATGGCTCAAAACCCTGTCGAGCAGACGGGTTCGGATGAACAAGTCGTTGTTCCTTTAAGAAAAAAGAAGAAAACAACTGAAGTCGAGAAGCTTCGTAGAGAAAGGATAAAACTTCATAAACTGATAGAACAACTCAGGCAAACGATTAGGATGCTAAGAATGAAACAGACACCTAAGCGAGCCCCTAAAAGAAGAAACATTTCCGTTAGGAGAATATCAAAGAGGAGAAGGGTAACTACTAATAGGAACCCTCAAATGGAAGAAGAAACCATGCCTGAGCCTAAATACGAGGATGTGGAGCAGCAAACGGCTATGCCAACTCTGGCTGTTCCAACACCATTTGTTCCAGAGGAACCTTCTCTAAATGAAAACACCCAATCTAGCAGCTAGCATACCTTCAGTGATCCAGCATTAGTTAGACTGCAGGAAGAATTGGCACAAGCCCGAATTGAGAGACAGAAATTGGAAGAAGATACTGTCCCAAGGAAGAAATACCAAGAATTGCAGCAACAGATGAAAGTTATTCATGAGGCAAAAGCTGAAGCTCATGAAAAACGTCGAGAAGCAGAGATAAGAGCTGATAAGGTAAGCACCCAATTAAAATTATCACGAAATCAAATGGACACTCTCTGCTCCCTATATACTGATGTCTTAGCTTGTAGGTGCCCTGCCAAAAACTATGCTTTATTTCTGTTAGAAAGGTATTTTCAATTAAAAATCAAGGCAGTTAGGGCTGGCAAATCAATAGAGCTAAGAACCATGAACGACCTGATATCATGCTGCAAGCTTTACGGGGACAAAGTACAGCGCCTGTTGTGTGAGTTTTATTTGCATAATTTAATTCTTGAGAATGATTGTGAATTAAACCCTACCCCTTTCATTGGTGATGTACAGTTTCAGGCATTCATTTCTTTTATCGTATATCAATTAAAGTGGCTTAAATCCTACAATGCCTTTCAAAGGCAGGAAAACGAATTGCATCTATGGGTCAGAAGTGAGCCTCAGGACCCACTTGAATTGTGGGCTACACATAAAAGCCTAATGATAAGGAAAGGCATCACCCAAACTCTGGGGCCTGTTCATAAGTCAATCATTCTGAAAGGGACATATTATTTTTCATCTATTAGGGACCAAGCTTATGTAGCAGCCAAGCTCCGATGGAGAACCTCGAATCAAAACGTACAAAATAGGGAGCCACTTAATTATATAAATTTTGGGCTAGCAGCAGACCGTTTTGTTGCCTATAGCCATATTGTTTTAAAAGAGGGACCATTCTGGTTAGGGTGTAGGTTCCGCAGCCCCATTACTTGGTACCCTGCCTTGGATTACAACGCTATTAATGAGCTTCCCGAGGGGCAGACAGAACATATTCTTGAAGAGTTAGCTGCACACCATGGTTTTAGGCCTTTCAATGATAAACCTTCTCCAGCTTACTCTTTGACTGCTCTTCATGTGAACTATAGTTTTCATGAGGGCATGAAAAAGGTTAAGTTGGGGGGTATGTTGAGCTGTGAAAAAGGTATGAAATCCTTATGTATTTGTTCATTCTTTGACCATAGATATATTTTTGACTACCTTGGAAAGGTAATTTACCATAATAATTGCAATTAAATTGGAAAGATTTATGTTTAGCCTAAAATATGACTAAAAGGTTGTTTTTATGGTCAAAACAGGAATTCGAAGAGGTGAGCAGCTGTATCAAAGGCGTGGCTGAAAACAGTCTAACTTCTACTCCGTTCGTGATGAACCATATCCAACTAAAGCCAAGAAGATCTGAACGAATTGCCCGAAAAGGGTAGGGGACAGCTCGACCTTGAACAGAGTTAACAAAACGATAACAAAACAAGGGAGGAGCGAATCCCTCAGGATCGGAAGATCTTGAGGGATCACTGTGCAAATTTATCATATCTCTTTATTTGTCCATCCAAGGATCAGCTATAAAGGCAACGATCTGTAGTGACCGGGGACTGAATGGCTATTATGTAAAAGACATTTTCATTAAAAACAGACTTTTATATTTCCTTTGCGACTGAATGTTTATCGACTCTCTGTCGTGAGAGAACGTTGTTTGTTGTTTTCCTTAGACACTTGTAACCCCCAAAACCCTAACCCCTAACCCCTAAAATCCTTCACTACTAAATCCCCTGACCCCTAAACCTCTAAACCTGTAACCCATTTAACCCCCTAAACCCTAAACCTCTAAACCCTTAACCCTTAACCCCTAAAACCCTAATTCCCAACCCCTAACCAATTAGACACCATAAACCCCTAAAAACCTAACCCATTTAACCCCATTAACCACTAACTTCTAACCCCTAAAATCCTTAACTACTAAATCCCCTAACCCCCTAAACCTCTAAACCAACCCTAACCCATTTAACCCCCTAAACCTAAAACCTATAACCTCCTAATTCCAACTCCATAACCTGAGCTCAACTCCTAAACACCTAGCCTTAACCCATTAGACTTTCGACCCCAAACACTAATCACCTTAACCCAGGTTTAAACCCTAAACCTCTAAACCCTTAACCCCTAACCCTGTGGTAAATGGGTTAGGGGTTAAGGGTTTAGAGGTTTAGGGTTTAGGGGGTTAAATGGGTTAAGGGTTAGGAATTAATGTTTAAGGGGTCAAGGGTTAATGGGTTAGAGGTTTAGGTGTTTAAGGGGTTGAATGGGTTATGGGTTGGGAATTAGGGTTTAAGGGGTTATAGGTTTTGGTTTTAGGGGGTTAAATGGGTTAGGGTTGGTTTAGAGGTTTAGGGGGTTAGGGGATTTAGCAATTAAGGATTTTAGGGGTTAGAAGTTAGTGGTTAATGGGGTTAAATGGGTTAGGTTTTTAGGGGTTTAGGGTGTCTAATTGGTTAGGGGTTGGGAATTAGGGTTTTAGGGGTTAGGGGTTAAGGGTTTAGAGGTTTAGGGTTTAGGGGGTTAAATGGGTTACATGTTTAGAGGTTTAGGGGTTAGGGGATTTAGCAATGAAGGATTTTAGGGGTTAGGGGTTAGGGTTTTAGGGGTTAAATGGAATCCACACTTAAATGGGTTAGGTTTTTAGGGGTTTACGGTGTTGAATTGGTTAGGGGTTGGGAATTAGGGCTTAAGGGTTTAGGGGTTAGGAATTAGGGTTTAAGGGGTCAAGGGTTATGGGTTGGGAATTAGGGTTTAAGGGCTTAAATGGGTTAGGGATTAACGAGTTAGGGGTAGGGGTTAAGGGTTTATAGGTTTAGCATTTAGGGTTTAAATGGGTTAGGGGTTTAGAGGTTTAGTGGGGGTAAATGGGTTAGGTGTTAAGGGTTTAGAGGTTTAGGGTTTAGGGGGTTAAATGGGTTAAGGGTTAGGAATTAGTGTTTAAGGGGTGAAGGGTTAATGGGTTAGAGGTTTAGGTGTTTAAGGGGTTGAATGGGTTATGGGTTGGGAATTAGGGTTTAAGGTGTTATAGGTTTAGGGTTTACGGGGTTAAATGGGTTAGGGTTGGTTTAAAGGTTTAGGGGGTTAGGGGATTTAGCAGTTAAGGATTTTAGGGGTTAGAAGTTAGGGATTAATGGGGTTAAATGGGTTAGGTTTTTAGGGGTTTAGGGTGTTGAATTGGTTAGGGGTTGGGAATTAGGGTTTAAGGGGTTAGGGGTTAAGGGTTTAGAGGTTTAGGGTTTAAGGGGTTAAATGGGTTATAGGTTTATAGGTTTAGGGGATTTAGCAGTGAAGGATTTTAGGGGTTAGGGGTTAGGGTTTTGGGGGTTAAATGGAATAAACACTTAAATGGGTTAGGTTTTTAGGGGTTTAGGGTGTTGAATTGGTTAGGGGTTGGGAATTAGGGTTTAAGGGTTTAGGGGTTAGGAAATAGGGTTTAAGGGGTCAAGGGTTATGGGTTGGGAATTAGGGTTTAAGGGGTTAGGGGTTTTTACGTTTAGGGGGTTAAATGGGTTAGGATTGGTTTAGAGGTTTAGGGGGTTAGGGGATTTAGCAGTTAAGTATTTTAGGGGTTAGAAGTTAGGGGTTTTGGGGTTTAGGTGCTTAAATGGGTTAGGGGTTAACGTGTTAGGGGTAGGGGTTAAGGGTTTAGGGGTTAAATGGGTTAGGGATTTAGAGGTTTAGTGGGGGTAAATGGGTTAGGGATTTAGAGGTTTAGTGGGGGTAAATGGGTTAGGGGTTAAGGGTTTAGAGGTTTAAGGTTTAGGGGGTTAAGGGTTTAGGGGTTAGGGGTTATGGGTCAAGGGTTAAGGGGTCAAGGGTTAGTTTTCTGCAATAACATAATTCTCCAATCCCATACACTTCTGCTTGGAATGTCACACTTAACATTCATTTCCTTTTCAAATAATATTCTTTATCCCCTTACATCCATACCTAGGAAAATAAACTTCATTTCAATTTAATCTTGTGAAACTAAAGTGGAATATAGGAGGACCCATTCCAAGAAGGGCATCTCACTCAATTTTCAAATAATATTGTTCATTCCCTTACATCCATACCTAGGAAAATAGATTTCCTTTCAAGTTAATTGTGTGAAACTGAAGTGGAAGATAAAGTGACCCATTCCAAGAAGCTCATCTCACTTCAAAAATTTCTCGAGATTTCCAAGAATTTATAATGATATTAAGGTGCTATGCATTGTCTCCTTTATCACCTCATTGCATTTAGTCAATTGTTTTTTAAATTTAAATTTATTCATTAATTTCAAAAAAATTATTATATAAATTATATATAGTTGTTTTTATTTTGATTTATGTTTTAGAATTTTATTTTATTTATATTAATATATCAATTAGTTTTATATAAAAATATTTTTAGTTTTTTATATAACATTGATATTACAAAATATTGTAACAAATTTTATTTAATTAAATCTTCATGTATTTTTTATCATTAATAATAATAAAATAACTTAAAATAAAGTTATAATTTTATTATTTTTTATCATTTTTTAATTTTAATAAAGTACTATTTAAATTATATAACGTACCAATTCTAAGAACTTAATAATTTTTGTGTTTTATTATAGGAATAAAACTCTCGGATGAGAGTTTTTAAAACTCTCGGAGGAGAGTTTTTAAAACTCTCATACGAGAGTTTTTAAAACTCTCATACGAGAGTTTCTAAACTCTCATACGAGAGTTTTTAAAACTCTCATACGAGAGTTTCTAAACTCTCATACGAGATTTTTTAAAACTCTCATACGAGAGTTTCTAAACTCTCATACGATAGTTTCTAAACTCTCATACGAGATTTTTTAAAACTCTCATACGAGAGTTTCTAAACTCTCGGCCGAGAGTTTCATCGGGTAAACTCTCGGGCGCAAACTCTCGTCCGAGAGTTTTTTGAACTTTCAGCCGAGATTTTGGCCGTGTGTTTAAATGTAACTTTAGGTGAGTTAAACTCTCAGTTGAGAGTTTTATAAATTTCTCGTCCGAGACATTATCTCGGCCGAGAGTTTCTGTTCAACGAAAAACACAGAAAAATCTGCATTTTTCAGGAACCTGCAACTTTGGAGGGGTAGAACACCTACAAAAACAAAATTTTATATGTCGGACAAAGTACCATTAGATTCATCTCTGAATCTAGTTTCTGATGATATGAGATTTGTGGAGTTTCATTAAAAAATTCAATTTTTTATTAATTTTTTACTAAACTGTGTCACTGTGGAATTTCATTGTTTGAAAAATTGCATTGAATGAAAATTCAATAACTTTCAAATGAGGACACCAAAAAATTCAAAAAAATCATACTGCACTTCCTCTCCCTGTCTACTTCAAAATGGTACTCTCATTTTTCTTATTGACGATCACATTGAAAAGAAAATCAAAGGATGATAAAATGTACTGAAACATCATTGTTTTTTATTCTTCGTCCATTTCAAAAAATAATAAAAAATAGTGATTTAATCCGAAAATTACCGAAAATAGTCTGTGCACTAGTGAGATATATGCAGATTATGATGCTATGGTTTTTTTCCAAAAAATGAATAACCTTCCCTAAAAAAAGTAAAGGATGATAAAGTGACTATTTATGTTTGCCTGAAAATTTCAAGTATATGCAGTTAGTAAACAAGAAATTTACCCCTCTATATGTCAATATATATATTTTTTTAAATATGGGTATGGAGGTAAGACAATTCTCTACAATTCTTGTTTTTATGTCAAAGCATAATTTGCAATAAAAATATGAGTTTAGTGGAGTTGAAGTTGAAAAGCATAGAAAATTACAATTTTCAACGTCAAAAAAGGGCAAAAAGTGTTTCCCAACTTCACATTTTCACCCGAGAGTATGACAAGAAGATAAGAGCATATGCCAAAGAACAGGTAAATAAGCCTATGTCACAAGGTTCCCCAACTGGAAAAGTTATTTTGGAATATTTTGAGAACTTGTTCTTTCTACAAAATGAGATTAAACACATCTTCATTGTCAAGCGCAACTTTTCTAAGTACACAGAGGCAGATGATAGCTACAGGAAATTGAAGAACATGAAAATTCCCAGTGCAGAACAATGGCAGGAATTCACTGATTTGATATAAAGGTTTGCAAACAAGAGCAGAAAATTACATGAAAAGAAGAACATTATTGTTTCCTAAAGGATAATATTTGTAGTTAAAGTTTATCAGGGTAATGATCAGAGTCAAAAAGTATCTGTCAAAACACTTTTTTACTGTGGTTTATTTCTTATTTTGCAGAAGTAAGGAAGTAAGAAAACAGCGTAAAGAGTATCAAAGATAAAGCACAAGTTAAATAATGTGAATTGGAAAGCATATCCTCGAAGTTATCTTCTAACAAGATATTGTTTCCAAGTACTAGCAAGCAACTACAACAAAGCAATAAGTTAAGATAATTAGTCCTATTTTTTATTGATAAGAGGACAACTTGCCAATTTTTTTTGCAGTTGTCCCTCTTTCTATGTAATAATCTTTATTTTTCCCTAGAGATATTCCTACATGTCTCTCAGATATTTTGTAATAATTTTTGTATAAATAATTCTTTTTTTTTTAAGTATTAAGGGAAGAATAAAAGTTGTTGAGATTATTGTAGATATTTTTGTTGGTGCTTTGGAGGCTCATGTGTTGATTTCATAGCAGCAGACTGGTCAAAAGCTAACTGGACTTCATAACTCAGGATTCTTGTGATAAACTAATGAGTAAAGTGATTTCTTTATGTCATTGTTTCCTTTTTTGAAGTTCCATTTAATTTCATATATGTGTTAAAATCCGAATGATTAATTAGGAGTATTATTTCAGGATAAGTGTTAAAACTCTCTGTCTTAACTAAGTGATCATTTCAATGTTTTCTACTGATTTCTGAACCTAGGAATTATTAGTTTCTTCTGAGTCCCGTTTGACCTATGCCATCCTTCCCCGTATTTCCAGATCAAAGGATCCTTCACTACCCTTTATCCCAAAAGCAAGCAATCCCATCCAATCAAACTATTCAAATCTCTGAGGGTTATCTACCTTGCCCTGAGTACATTAGCACCCTTTTAGCCTTGCCTTTCAATCTTTCTTGCCACATTTTGACTCCATAGCCTAATGGAATAGTAGATCCCTCTTTAATTTATCTTCAACAAATCTTATTTCCCACCCAAAATTTCAAACAAACCAATTGTCCAATCATACCAAGCCTAAAATTCAAATCTAAAACAAATTTAAATTAGAAGGAGAGATCCCTCTCCGAAATTCAGGAAGGCTAGATCCTGAAATCTAAAAGAGGTTCTTGGTTACCCCTAGTTTTCTTTAACTATAAACCAAAATCCCACGACCTAAGAATTACTAGGGTGATAACATACTGGTGACCATACTGGGGACTACTAACCACTCTCCAGTTTTAAGTTTAAACTTGAAGGAAGATTTTTAAAACATATCTTTTTTACTTTAAGGTTAAGCTTAAAGGTTGTGGGTATTTATACAATAATCATTCTAGCTCCCAATAAAGTCTATTATACTAGATCCAACCTTGATCCCAATCCTGCAGATATAGTAGACAATCCAAACCAGATAGGAAAAAAGAGAAAACAAACTGTCAGTTTAGAAACTGAAGTGCCCTTGAGAAAGGCTGATTCTTTACAGAAAATAATTAGTAAGCTTATCAAATATTGAATTTGATTTCAAGTTTGAAAACCATTATTTAGAAATAAATCTGAAAGTGATTTAAATGAAATTGTTATAGATCCTGTTTTTACTTCTTTTGTGAAAAAGAAATAGAAATTTATTTGAGCATCTATAAAATCAGAAAAAACTAAAATTCAAAGACCAATAGAAAGGGTAAGTGTTACACGAGTTAAAGACATTGACGAAGCTATCAAATTAGCCAATTTTATGTCTCAATTTAAACCTCCAGTTTCTCAATTATCCACCACCATCTTTCTAGCTGTAGATTATAATTTGTATGCTGCCACTTCATTTATAGATTCCACTGTCAGTTTACCTATAGAGCCTATTAGTCCTGAGTTGCCTTTGCAGCCTAGGATCATATACTCGTCATATTCTCAATCCATCGCCAGTTCATCCATAGAATGATTCATCCCTGAGCTGCCTTTGCAGCCTAAAGTAGTATTTCCATCATTTACTCATTCCACTACATCGACTACCACTGCACCCACTAGCTTCATAAGCACTAGCCATACCACTTATTTTTCATCCCCTTTTCTAAGATCTTCAAGTACAAACTTCAGCACATCTACTGTTATAACCAGCACTATCCCTGCCACTACTATTATACCTCCCAGTTTAGCAAAATTCCAAGCCATGGAAGCTAGATAAGCTCCCCTGGTCTTACCTCAAAACCTCCCTGACATGCCCCAAAATTACCAAAAGGATATCCCATTATTTTATAATGGTTCACAAATTATTGCACAACAACATATCACCAGAATGAATTATTTTTGGGAAATTTATGGGATAGATGAATCTGATGTCCAAATGAGGTTGTTCACACAAATCTTAACTGGAGAAGTAAAAACATGGTTTAGAAATTTAGGTGCTGGTAGTATAGCAAACTTAGCTTCCTTTCATAGAGCTTTCCTAAATAAGTGGGAAAAGAAAAAGAATCCCCTCTAAATATTATCTGAGTTTGATGCTATTAAAAGAACTCCTACTGAGTTTGTTCAAGAATTTTTCACTAGATACAATAGTATCTACAATTCTATTCCTGCAGGCCTTAAACCCACTCCATATTCTGTGTTGCTCAAATTCCTTGATTGTTTTGATGTAAACATGGCCTACCAACTTAGAGAAAGGGATGCAGAGACCCTAGAAAAAACACAACTAAATGTTTTTGCTGTAGAAATCGATATCCTTTCCAAAAAATCCAGACTTAGAAATGAGAGGAGGGTCACCATCAAAGAAGAGACTTCAAGCTTAGATGGTAAATTTGATTTTATTAACAAAACTTTAGAAAAATTAGTTGAGAGATTGGACCACATTAAGACGAAACCACAATGGGATAATCAATTCCAAATCAGAAATCCCAACTACAGAAAAAAACAACAATCCTGGGAAAGGTAAAGAACCCTCCCCACATCGAAACATTAGACCCCCATTCCAACAGACATTTGCTGAAAGTTCTCAAAAAAATGTTGAGGATGAGGAAGATACAACATAGTAATTGGGATAGATGAAAGCAATACAATTTTCCTCACTCAGGAGGATAAGGAACTCTTTGAGCTATAACAGTTCAAAGTGGAATCTGGTGAATCCTTTGACTATAAGTAAGGTTATGAATTCGCAATCAATGAAATTTACAGCCAATATAACCTTAGGAGCAAGAAAAAAAATGAGCTTACTACAAAAAACAATGCTCCAACTAAACAAAATCAAAACAAAAAGAATATAGATACTCCCAAAACGAAATTTTTGCAGATTCTTCCCAGAGAAAATAAAAGAAATTTGAACCCACCCATTCCTAAAAAGCAACTTAGTCCTAAGATTTTAGATATAACTGATGAAGTGGCTCAATCCTCTAGAGATGCCCAAAAGGATAATACCCCAAAGGCCACCAATTCGGCAATAGTTACTGATCCAAGAAAGAATCTAGCTGACTCAGAATCATCAGATCCTAAATCTTCTGTTAAAAATTCCATATCTGACAAAGCATCTGCTAGCACTCAAACTATTCCTGAAAAAATAATCAAAGATAGCAGAAATCAGGGAACTCAAACAAAAGATAAAACAAAATCTCAAGCTAAAGGTAAAACTACTGAAACCCAAGAAAAAACATCCCAAACAACAGTTCCAAAAGATGAAATAATTCAAGCTATCAAATCTCAGTCAACATTTAACATTCAATCCAAAATATCTAAGTTTAATATAGTCGTTCCCTTAATTGAATTGGCTAAAAATGACTTGTATAGATCTATTATTACTGAAACATTGAATGTAAATGAAAATGAGGATACAATTAATATGAGTGATGATAGACCTGAATTAATATTTGGTCCAAATGTATATGGTAAGCATTCAGATGGGTTAGTACCTCCATTTTACTTAAGTCTTACTATCTATGATCAGATATTACATAATGCAATGCTAGTTACTGGAGCTTCCCATAATCTAATGCCCAAAGCAATAATGGAAACCCTGGATCTAGACATAACCCGACCATATAAAGATTTATTCTCGTTTGATTCATCTAAAGTACAATGCATAGGATTGATTAAATATTTGTGTGTAAACTTGGCCCAATATCCTGGTAAAAGCATGATCATGGATGTTGTGGTAGCTGATATCCCGCCAAAATATGGCATGCTTCTTTCTCGCTCATGGGGAGCAAAGTTGCAGGGATCTCTACAACTTGACATTATTTATGCCACTATCTCGGTATTTGGACAACCCAAAAAGCTTTACAAAGAAAAATTAATGAATTTTATGATCAGCAGTGCTGAAAGACCTACTAATTACCCAATATATTCAACTCCTACTGATCTAGATTTCTTTACTCTCTGTAACTTTGATCATAATAATATCCAAACTGAACTCACTGATATAAAGCCTAAAATAATGGAGGATTACATTGGTCATGAGGCTTTATGGAATTTATATTTTTATGGATCAATGAATAAATCAGGACCTGGAGCTGGTGTATGGATCACCAACATTGAAACTAGCCATTCCCAAGGGCATGCCTTTAGATTGAATTTCAAATGTACCAATAACATGGCTGAATATGAGGCTTTAATCTTAGGTCTTCAAATCAGTAGAAAATTGGGAGGTCAAAGAATATTGATCATGGGAGATTCAGAGTTAGTTATCAAGAAAATAAATGTAGAATACTCTGTCCAAAATCCCAGATTAGCCAGATACAGGGACACAGCAACAGATTTGGTTGAAGATTTGTTAGAATGCAAGTTTACAATTATTCCTAGGAAATTTAATTTACAAGCCCATTGTTTAGCAACCTTTTCCAGCACTTGCAAACTTCCATTTTCACCAATAAAAAATTACACTGCTGAAATCAAACATAGACCTATTGTTCTGGATAATGTAAAATACTGGAAAAAAAATTTAGAAGATCAACAAATCTATCATTTTTTGAACAATGAGGGAGATTTTTAGAATTTCCAAATTGATAATGATTGTAATATAGATTCATCTTCTAACATGGATTCAAATTTTTGTCAAATAGATGATTTAGATGTACATAATTTTGATAGACCTACTATATTTACTCAGAGTGACATAGATGACTTGGAAAAGGTAGATATAGAGGAAATGATGCGAGATGAACCAGATTTGATAGATTTAAAACATAACATTTTACCCAGAGGTTTAACTCCATTAGAAGACTTGTTTGATTCCAATGATGTGCCCAAAAGGCCAAAAATTGAACCAGTCAAGTCTCATATAGAAGAGTGTAACATAGGAACAAAAGAAAAACCAAAAATGATCAAATTATCAAAGTCCTTTTCATCAGAAGAAAAGGTTAAGTATATAGAAATTTTGAAATAATACCAGGATGTTTTTGCATGGGGTTACGAAGATTTGAAAACTTACAACAAAGACATAATTCAACATAAGATTCCTTTGAAAGAAAATAAAAAACATTTTCAACAAAAATTAAGAAGGATTAATCCAATTTTGTTACCTTTAATTGAAAAGAGGTTAAAATAATGTTTGATGCACAAAAAATTGCACCAGTTAGGTATTCTGATTGGGTTACTAATTTAGTGCCCACCAGAAATAAAACATGAGAAATTCGATTGTGTATAGACTTTAGAAATCCCAATAAAGCTTCCTTGAAAGACAACTACCCCTTGCCTAAAATGGATCATATTTTGCAGAGGGAGGCAGGTTCTTCAAGAATTTCTTTACTAGATGGTTTCTATGGTTATAATCAAATTCTAGCTCATGAAGATGATCAAACTAAAACTTTATTTACTACTCCTTGGGGCACTTTCATGTATATGAAAATGCCTTTTGATTGAAAAATGCAGGAGCCACTTTCCAAAGGCCCATGAATATTTCTTTTTCTAAGAAGATCCATGAATTTTTATTTATCTATCTTGATGATATTACTGTCTTTTCAAAAACAAATGATGAACACTTATATCACCTTAGAAAGGTCTTTATCAAGTGTAGAAAATATGGTATATCCCTAAATACTAAAGAGACTCTTTTCGGACTATAAGAAGGAAACCTGTTAGGTCACATAATCTCCAAGGAAGGCATTAGAATAGACCCTGCAAGAATTGAAGCTATGTTGAACATTCAACCACCAAGAAACATAAAATAACTTCAAGCGTTCTTGGGTAAAATAAAATTTTTAAGAAGATTTATCTTTAATCTAGCTGAAATCATAAAAGAACTCAAAAATATGCTTAAAAAGGACTTTGCAATAAAGTGGACTGTAAAAGCCAAACAATATTTTGAATCCATAAAACAGGCCTTGACAAAAGCACCAGTCCTCATCAACCCAGATTATACAAAGGATTTCATAATATTTTCCTGTGCATCTGAACATAACATAGCTGCAGTTCTTCTGTCGAAAAACAATCAAGTTTTTGAACAGCCAATTGCATTTTTTAGTAAATCTCTTAGAGATGCACCTCTGAAATACAATATAATGGAAAAGCAGGCTTTAGCCTTGGTTAAAGCCATAAAGGAATTCAGAGTTTACATACTCAATTCCCACATCATTGCATACGTTCCCAATGCTTTAATCAAAGTTATTCTCACACAAGATGTAGCTGATAGTAGGAGAGGAAAGTGGATTTCCACTATTCTTGAGTACGATCTATAAATCAAAACAAAAAAGCTCATTAAAGGACAGGGTTTAGCCAGATTGATGGCTGAATCCAATTGTAATGCTTTAGATATAAATTTCATTACATAAATAGATGACCAGGAGGAGATGGTGACTCCATTGATCAGTGAGGCCTATCTAGACTCACCATGGTACTCTGATATTATATTTGTACTCAGACATTTACAATATCCTCCTGGGTTAACTAAAACAAAAGAAATATTCATCAAACAAAAAGCTATGAGATTTTGTATCTTTAAGAATTCACTTTACTGGAAATATTTAGTGGGATTTTACTAAATTTTTTATTAAAATCAGAGGCTGACAAAATTATCGAAGAATTTCATGCAGGTGACTATGGAGGCCATTTATATTGGAAGAGTATAGCAGAAAAAATACTGAGAGATAGTTTCTACTGGCCAAATTTATTTTCTGATGTCAAAAAATTTGTTACCTCCTGTCACAAATGAAAAAATTTTGAAGGGAAAAAGAAACTATTGCCCTTACCTCTTAAGCCTATATCTACTGAAGAGCCATTTCAACAATGGGGGTTAGACTTCATTGGTGAAATCCACCTTTCATCCTCAAGCCAACATAAATGGATTTTAACTGCTACAGATTATTTTACCAAGTGGATAGAAGCCATTCCTACTAGGCAAGCCACTGATTCAGTTATAATCTCATTTATAGAAAGTAATAATTTATCAAGATTTGGATGTCCACATAAGATTATTACTGACAATGTAGCTACATTCAAATCCAAAAAAATGATTTTTTTCTATGATAAATACCATATTACCTTACGTCATTCCACTACATATTATCCCCAAGGTAATGGTTTAGCCGAATCATCAAACAAAAGCTTAATTAATATCATCAAAAAATTACTTCAAGAAAACAAAAAGACCTGGAACAAAAAGCTAGTCTATGCCTTATGGGATGATAGACTTGCCACAAATAAGTCTATTGGCACTTCACCTTATTAGATTGTATATGGAATGGATGCAGTTTTCCCCTCTTCCTTTGTTGTTCCAGTCATGAAGATCATTCAGGAATCACAGGTGGAAACAAATGATATTCAACGAAGAATTAATGAAACTATACATCTCCAACAAACAAGGGAAGAAGTTTATGAAAGATCACAAGTTTTACAGGATAAAATTAAAAATATTTTTGGCAAAAGGATTAAAGAAGATTATTTTTTCATAGGATATCAAGTTTTGAAATGGGATTCATGGAGAGACGAAAAAGGCAAACATGGAAATTTTGACTTTATATGGCAAGGACCTTATGTGATATATGGTTACAGAGGTAACAATTCTTTTTTCATCAAGAATTTCGATGGAAATGAACTACAAGAAGGACCAGTCAATGGTAGGATGCTGAAACATTACTATTCTTTTGAGCTAGTCATCCGTTAGATTCATTGATTTGTATCATTGTAAATATTCATTACAAGTGTGTAGATTGGATTGGAGATTTTATCTACAAAGTTGAAGAACCAAGAGAAGGCCCTAAACTTTGCAGTAAAAAATGTCATAAGTATGAATTGTTGCAGAAATCAGAAGGAAATTACATGATCACTAAGGTTAGAGTTGAAGGCTATTGATCTTAGAGTTCTTGACATTCCATTAGGAAATGCCATCCCTAAGTGAAGCCGATTTTAGTAACCTATAAATATAGGATTCATAATTTTGACTTGGCTGATGGTAGTCTTGTAAATATGTACAAAATTTGCTTTCTGCAAGTTATTTTCCCATATTTTGTAAAAAAATAAAATAAAAAATAAAAAGGGTAAAAGTCCTAAAAGAAAAATCAAAGGACTTAGAAAAATAATATACCCCAAAAGAAAAAATATGAATAAAACATGAAAGTGTGCAAGTCTAAGTGCTACTACTTCTACTTTTTGCAGTTTATTATGGCAAAGTGTCAATGAATGCCATAATTTGTGATGAGTTGAACAATTTAATCTTGACTTGACATCTTTCAATTTCAAATGTTGTAGATAGTGTATAAAGAATTTTCATACGGTTTAATCATGACAATTCAGTAGTTAGGTAGAGAATAAAAGAATCCCACAGTTTAATCTGGATTCTTGGATGCAATAAGTGTAGAATAAGATAGTTTACTTCTTTCAAAAAAAATAAAAGGTGGTAAGGTTGCTAGTTCAAATGCAACTGATTAAAATAGAAGGAAAAAATGTTAGAAGGTATGACTAGGTAGGTGGAAGAAGGTGGGAAACATCATTGTAAATATATTTCACCAGGCCATAAATAAATAATTTCCCCTTCCCATAGCAATTTTATATTCTAAACTATCAGTCAAAGAGACTCAAGGCATTTCCTTGACTTCTGTTGGGACTGGACCCAGGGCTCAATGACTAACTAGTTGAAAATGTTAAGTTTCTATATTAATATTGGAAATTTTCATCATTTACCCCTCCATGCACTCATCACCATTTTACTTCATAAGTAAGAAGTCTTTTCTTACTTAAATGTTACATAAAGGCCCATTTAATTAACTTCCCCCATTTTACAAAGCATAAAACCCTCAAAAAACATGATATACTAAGTAAAAGTGAATGAATTATGAAAATGAAGCTTTACTCCAATTTTAAGATTCTTTAGTTTTATCTATGAAATTTTGAGTATTCATTGTTGCTTTTCATATTAACACTTAACCTATTTTATTAACTCCCTATCAAATATCCTAGTCTTATTAATATAACTTCCCTTTTATTTAATACCCCAAAAAACCCCTTATTATATGCTTTTGTGTCAAAGATATTAATCACATGTTGAAATAACATCCCGAAATTACCCCTTTCACATAAAACTACCTATAAAAATATACCCCTTTCCCCTATGGTTTTTAGACCCCTCCGCAGTCTAAAACTATATAATAAAGTTAAATAATACAAAAATATGCATTTTATTCACATTCTGTGTATTTAAAATAGCGCAGAAAAAATACTTACATTATTATTCCCTTTCCCAATTACCCTTAACCCAAGGTTAAGAGCCTCAAAGCTTTTTTCTTTTTTGATATATGGAACCTCTTGTTTCATACAAGTATCAAACCTTGGTTAAAATATCCGTTAACCCACCCCCATGCATTTTTACCCTATATATAAACCTAGTTTATATATATGTAAACCTATTAATCCATTAAATTAAACCCAACATTTTCACGATTCATCCCCAGTCGCCCGATCACTAATGCTCGCCTTGATCCTATGGTCCAAATTTAATGTGATAAAACATTCCCTTGCCCCACCACTCCTCATCGCATTAAAAATCAATTGTTGATCATATCTATCAAATCAATGGCTAAAATTTAACCTGGGTCCCACCTATCCTTACCCCGCATCTTCCCAAGAAATCTCGACCGTTCGCATCGTGCGATCAAATCTGATGGCACATATTCAATATCACATAACAAAAGTGATTGGGAAAAGTTTGTAAAAAATAATGCGATAAAATTTGTTTCGTCAAACCACCATCTGATATGAGTCTCATTTCTACTGGATCGCATTCCCAAAGTGAAAAACCATTCACCGCCGAGGAGCAATGCGATAACCACTAATGGTTTTGCCTTCAATGCGAAAACCACTCCCGCCATTTCAACTTGACTTGTAATTAATACTTTGCATATTGATAAAACCTAAGGTTTTAACCTTAGTTTTTCATTTTTTGCATACCTTTGCGCCTTTTCCCTTTGAAAAATCACTCACAGACACCATTGCAGAGCCATTTTCAAACCATTTTTTCATCCTAAAGCCAATTTCCCCTCTGAAATTCACTGCCAAAGACTCTCTACGCTTTCTACCAAACAACTACGACCAAAGTGAAAAATGGTACAATCTGAAAGCCTCCTCAACTGCCATAATACCACTAAAATGATATTTACCTAAATTTCAAGCCATCATTTCACAAATTTAAGAAAATTCAAACCAGTTACTTTGTGAAATATAAAATTTCGTAGACTAAAAATACCCAAAATTTGAAGAAATAGGGGGAAGTATCAAAATTTTCTCAGAATTTTCCACCTCCGCCTAATTCAGTTTTAAAGAATTCTTGACCATTTAAAAGTTATTTCTGTCATTAAAATCCATTTGAATTACAGAAAAATCCATTAAAATACCTTTCCAGTCTTCTGCACATTGTAATTCTGCGTTTTTATCCTGAAACCCTCACCCGGATTCTGAATTCTTCCTAAAACAGCTCAATTAGCCTTCTATTTCCTAAAAGAAACTAAGAAAACAATGTAATCTTGCTTAGTTTTATTCAAAATGACAAAAAATAAGGTCACTCCTAGGACTGGAGGTCCCAAACCTCAGAAGCCTGCATCCAGCAAGCTTCCAAACCCTAAACCTTGAAAAATAGATAAACCTACTCCTGCCCTAACTGAAAATTCCAATGAAGTAGTTAGACCTTTGCAGCCACATGTTACCTCTGAAAAGAATAGTCCCTTGATTGATTTAGACTATAGAATTGTTGATACTACCTTAGAGTTCAATCTACTTGAAGTACATAGCTGGTGTCATGATAAATTTGAGAAGAAAGTAGGAAATTATATACCTGTATGGGACTCCAACTTTCCTAAATACGTGGTTCTCATTACCCATCAAGATCAAGATTTCATTAGGTTGTGCCAGTTACACTATATCCCTGACCAGAGATGCATGGTGAACGAAGATAATGAGGTCATGTTTTACATAACTGCTAAAGCCATCAATGATATGCTCCAGCTGAGCCACGATCCACGAGCAATATCATTGTCCATTGAAGATTTAACTCATATGTATTTAGACTTGGATTTCCCTAGGAAGTTTATGATCCTTCAAAACTTCATGCCTAATCATGTTAACCTTCCTAAGGTAAACCCATCTTATGAAACTTTTGATTTCCCTGAGGGCTCTAGACAAATCATTTCCATTCTTTCATTCATTCTAGGCTATGCTAATGATCAGTTTACATATGCCTCCATTCTAGGTTTCCTCTCTACCTTGTCTCCACGACAACATATAGAACTAGTTTTCAACTTTGCCAAATTCATTGCTGACAATATGCATTATCAGTTCATTAAATTACATGAGGAAAGGAGTATTCAGATATTCATCCTATCTGTTACATCTCTTCCTATTTTTTCAGGAAGAAAATTTCCCAATTGCATTACAAAAGATGGATGTGGAAGGTAAATCTCTTTCAGTGATATTCTGGACTTCTCTACTCAGGAAAAACAGTAGTGAATATAGCTACAAGGACTTCAATGATTTGTTTATTAAACCTACCATGATTTTGTTGAAAAAATCAGAGCCACCAAGGATTAATGAAGACATCAAAATAATTTTACAGTTGTCTGAAAATTGTAAGGTAGTAGACTAGTATTTGTATGAAAATCACACAGAAATCGGAGTGTATGGTGCACTCCTGGCTCCTTACAAATTACCCAAGTTTCTAACTACCAGGATTTTTTCTTTGGAGTGCTTAAGATAGATATTGAATTTAGATGCAGTGAAATTCATAAACTCCTAAAAGAAAGCACAGTTCAAGCTAAAAAGTCAAATTGGCCCCTTCGTAGTCAATAACAGAGATGCTTTTAGAGACATAGTCAGCAAATTATCAGAATTTAAATTCCAAGAAAGCTTTCACTGGAATTATTACCCTCAAGGTGTTATAAGTAAACTTAGGGTAAAGTGTAAGTTAACCCCATTCCTCCATGATTCAAAGCCACAAATTGAAAAGTATGCTAATCAAATTGAAAGGGTTGCAAACACATTGATTGATGATATTCAGGAGATGAAAATAGATAACATGTAGGAAAAATAGAAGGATAATATAAAGGTGATTATAGTTGGAAAACAAGCAGAAGTGTCCAATAAAAGACCCAGAAAAGAAGAAGGCTATTTAGCAGAAACCATTATAGAAAATAAATTTAAGACAATTTGCAGCAAGAAGGCCAGAATGATTACTGAAGCAGAAGAAAAGGCCATAGAGATAGATGACAATGAATATCAAGAAAACAGCAATGATCAACAAATAGATGATGAGGCCATAACAATTGTCAATGAAACACTTAAAGAAATTTAGAATGAGCAGGTACTATCACAGGGAAAAGGAAAAGAAATGGTTGAAACACAGATAAAAACAGAAGCTCCCTCCTCTTCTAGAGTAGAAAAAGAAACTGATTCTGATATCCAGAAAAAGTTCAAGCAGATTAGAGAAAAGAATGAGGAAATTAAGAATGAGGTCTATTCTAAACTCCTTAAATAAAAACTAGGAGATAAACATAGACTTGTGACAGCTTTTGATTTTTCAACAAATAAAATGGTTATGTCTTTTCTCTAGCCAATGGCTACAGACCCAAAGTCAACTATAGATTACAGGAAAACATAGTTTGAAGTTAATGCAGATACCATAGATGAACTTGACCAGATAGAGTTTCATAGAAGTTCTTCATAAATGTTGTATTCAAAGGTAGTTAACAAAACCATGAATGATACCATGCTTCAAAAGATAGTATCTAATTTACAAACTCAAATGAAATTATATAAAGCATCTCTACATGCTAAGGATTTGGGGATCAAGTCCTTAGAAGACTTGATGATAGAAATTGGAGTGGATCCCTCCAATATTGAAGTTGCTAAAACTCTCATAAGGCAAAAGAATGAAGATATTTCTGCCTTGAGAAAACAACATAAACTTCCACAAAGTGAGCACCCACAGGCTAAAGAAATTCTTCAGGAGAAAATAGAGAAAGATGAATTAATGCAGCTAGTTTTAAAGATGACAGTGCAGAACAAAGAAATGGAGCTTCAAACAAAAATTCTAATGAAGGAAAATGAAAGATTGAAAAAATCACATGAAATCTCCATTCCCAAAGTCATTCCAATTGTCAGTACTGTTGTTCCTTCTACATTAGCATAACATTTAGCACCAAAATTAGTATTGGAAACTACAATGTCAATTACATCTAAAGATATTTCTGCTACCTCATCATCTACATCACAAGTAAATCAAACAAGTGAAACAACTGACATAGTAAAGGCTATGGAAGACCTGTACCTAAAGAATAAAGAGATAATCAACTTGAAAGGCACCATCTAAAACCTTGAAACATCAAATAGAGATGCATTGATTACATCGAAGGGACATGAGCAGAGAGAAAAAAGACTTCAATAGCAGGTAAAGATTCTACAGCAATAGGTCAATCTTAGTGAAAAGATATCATATATCAAGAACTATCTTTCAAAAAATATAATTCAAGGCATATATATACAGTGGCCTTCAATCCAAATCATTTATGAACAGAAGGATTTACTAAAGGCAGCACAAATAGAAATTCAAAAGACAAAAGAAGAACTGGCTGAAAAACCTTCTCAAGATTTGAAACTAATTACATTTTTGAACAACAAAAATAGAGAAGAGCTTGAAGAGCTGAAAATTTAGGATAGAACTGAGAGCATACTACAAATCAAGAAAGTTCTGAACAAAAGGAATATGATGAACAATTTGGAGGAAAGATGCAAAGACATGAACTTGTCAATAACAAAGTTCATGGCTAAATACACTATATTAACACAAGCAGGACTTCCACACATTCATTGCTTCAATGAAAAACTAATGTTTCAGAGAGACTATGACAAGAAGATAAGAGCATATGCCAAAGAACAGGTAAATAAGCCTCTGCCAGAAGGTTCCCCAATTGGAAAAGTTATTTTGGAATATTTTGAGAACTTTTTTTTTCTACAAAATGAGATTAAACACATCTTCATTGTCAAGCCCAACTTTGCTAAGTACACAGAGGAAAATTAGAGCTACAAGAAATTGAAGAACATGAAAATTCCCAGTGCAGAACAATGGCAGGAATTCACTGATTTGATATAAAGGTTAGCAAACAAGAGCAGAAAATTACATGAAAATCAGAACATTACTCTTGCCTAAAGGATATGATTTGTAGTTAAAGTGTATGAGGGTAATGATCAGAGTCAAAAAGTATCAGTCAAAACATTTTTTTACTACGAGTTATTCGTTATTTTACAGCAATAAGTTAGTAAGAAAACAACGTAAAGAGTATCAGAGATAAAGCACAGGTTAAAGAATGTGAATTATAAAGAGTATCTTCCAAGTTATCTTCTAACAAGATATTGTTTCCAAGTACCAGCAAGAAACTACAACAAAGCAATAAGTTAATATAATTAGTCCTATTTTTTATTGATAAGAGGACAACTTGCCAGTTTGTTTTGCAGCTGTCCCTCTTTCTATGTAATAATATTTATTTTTGCCTAGAGATATTCCTACATGTCTCTCAGATATTTTGTAATAATTTTTGTATAAATACTTCTCTTTTTTAAGTATTAAGGGTGGAATAAAAGTTGCTGAGATTATTATAGATATTTTTTCTGGTGCTTTGGAGGCTCATGTGTTGATTGCATAACAACAGACTGGACAACAACAAACTGGACTTCATAACTCAGGATTCTTGTGATAAACTAATGAGTAAATTGATTTCTTTATGTGATTTTTTCTTTTCTGAAGTTCCATTCAATTTCATATATATGTTCAAATCTGAATGATTAATTAGGAGTATTGTTTCAAGATAAGCATAAAAACTCCCTGTGTTAACTAAGTGATCATTTCGATGTTTTCTGCTGATTTCCGAACCTAGGAATTCTTAATTGCTCCTGAGTCCCATTTGACCTCTGCCATCCTTCCCCTTATTTCTAAATCAAAGGATTCTTCACTACTCTTTATCCCGAAAGCAAGCCATCCCATCCAATCAAAGTATTCAAATCTCTAAGGGTTATCTACCTTGCCCTGAGTACATTAGCATCCTTTTAGCCTTGCCTTTCAGTCTTGCTTGCCACATTTTGACTCCATATCCCAATGGACTAGTAGATCCCTCTTTAATTTATCTCCAAGTAATCTTATTTCCCACCAAAATTTTCAAACAAACCAATTGTCCAATCATACCTAGCCTAAAATTCAAATCTAAAACAAATTTAAATCATAAGGAGAGATCCCTCTTCAGAATTTAGGAAGGCTAGATCCTGAAATATAAAAGAGGTTCTTGGTTACCCATGGTTTTCTTTAACTATAAACCAAAATCCCATGACCTAAGAATTACTAAGGTGATAACACCACACATCCCCAGAATTTTTTTGAAAAAATTAAATTTATATTTTTTAGAACCAGATAACTTGACTCGTTATGTTTTCCCTGATCTATATTAGTTGTCAAATCTTGTGTGAGAATTTACTTTTAGAAAATTTTGCATTAGTGTGATTTATCATCCTGTTTTCATTTTATAAGTAAGATTTCTCCCTAGTTTATTGGTGATCTATGAAAAATATACCTTCATTTTCCTCGTCTTACTGGTATTATGATATTGTCGTTTTTTAGCCGTTAGGATCATTGCAAACCTTACTTTTATGAAAAATTGTTTCCTTTTCATTTGAAAACCTAGAAGAGATTTTAGCTTACTGAAGCCTAATTTAACACCAAAAGAACTCTTGGATGTTTTCATTTCTACTCGGATAAGGGGAAATTTCCTCAGTCTGATCACAAACTAGGAGCAATCATTCTCAAGTATTGTAGATAGACTTCAGAATTAGAATTTTGTTTTGATTTTGAAATCTATGCTTTTAGAGTTTTTTAGATATTGTTTTCTTTTGGAAATGGATTGTTTACTGAATTGTAGTTTTTGATTTGATTGTTCAAGGAATTTTATTTCAAAAGAGTAACTGATCATTCTTGCAAATTGAGTTATTTATGAAATCGTCTTCTTTTCAAAAGGGATTTTGTTTATGAATGAAAGAGTTTGTGTTTTGAAAATTGATAAATCTCTCAACTTTCCTTTAAATAAGATTCATTGAAAAGAAAGAGTTTCACTTCTCATTTAGATGGATTTAGAGTATTTTTGAGACGGGTCACAAACATCATTAAAGTTTCAACTCCATACGTTTTTCTTAAGTAACATCCAAATTAATACAACGCCTTAATAAAATCAGTCTAGATATTTTACATTTTCTAGGGCTCATTCCACCAACATAGCTTAGGATATTTTTTTGGAATAGATTGTAATAAAAATTCCAAAACAGTTTAAACAAACAAGTAGAATCTTGTGGTAGGAAAATCCAATTGTTTCAATTTTTCTCTGGGAAGCTCTTCTTAAAAGAGTCAAGCATGATATCATGTTAGATACAATGAGGTAATCATACCTATCTCATTGGCAAAGATAGAAGATGTGCATGTAATACAAACGGTAAACCTCAGATTAACCATTGTCAAGGAGCCTGGGGTCACTTGTCGGAAAACCTCATATTTATCATGTCGATGAGACTTCAAGGGGATTGAGCTTGATACTCTGCCCTTGTATGTATATCGGATCGTAGATTATTCCCCCAGATACATTTTTTTTCGTTGGTGACCTTAGTGACCATAATATTCAGGATTTTTCCCAAGGTGATGGTGGAGGGAAGCTCCCAATATACCTAGAATAGATGCCAACTAGACTCACTTGGACTTTCCAGAGCATACTGTTCACTTCGATATGGCATAAGTGGAGGGAATTGCACAAGAATATTTCATTAAGTAGGTTGTTGCGTAACTTTTCCAACCGCCAAGTTTTCCACAATAAATTTCTACAACGTTGGATTTGATCACCAACTAGTATTTTAGTGTGGAGACATATTGTTTGTGTGTGGATTGTCTCTTATATTTTGTAGGTGTGTGTTGAAATTTCTTGTTTACTTAACGAAATTAGGTCTATTTTGTTGAAATATTTTTTTATTTCATGTGTTAAACATTAACCGTGGCTAAATTACCGAGACACTCTCGTATAATGCAGGGGAAACCCCCTGAGTATACACCAAGTCAATTAGAAAAGCTTAAATTTGAAAGAGTTCAAAAATCGGGAACTGGATCTACTGAACATACATCCTGATTATGAAGTAAATCAACCTCAAATAGAAGAACAACCAGAAATTTCAGAATTAGTCATATTTGAGTCTGCAACTAGTGAATTCTTAGATAGTCAACTTATTGAATCCAACATATCTGAACCTGAAACTAAATCAACTTCATCTGATTCAACTTTGGATTTCATAGCCCAAACCCCTGGTTGTCCTCGTTCACCTCAAGTGAAGTTTCGCATCAGTAAGAACCCTTCTCCTGGCCTGACTAGTATCAAAGAGATTACTAACACAGAAGAAGAGATTGTACTTCCTTCACGTCAAAAATATTTAGATCTAAGGCATAGTGAATCGATTTACCATTACAACCCTTTTAAACCATACCCTTGGTATTCTTCGTTAACCAACTTTCTACATAATTCTGGTCTCAATTATTCACCACCCCGTATTCCTTTTTACTCCATACCTAGAGGTAATTACATGCCTTCATCAAACATGTCTCGTGAGTCATCCATGTTTTCTTCTTCACCAGAAAAATTTTTGTATGGTGGTCCATCAGTTCCTGCTAGATACCAGTCGCTCTCTGGTACTTTCTCAAAATCATCTCCCTGTTCTGAAAAAATTACACAATCAACTAGTGCCAATGAATCATACCAAAATTTTGACAATGAAAAAGTCTACATGATGTCTGGAAATATTCCTTTACCTCACCTTCAAGGTAGCGATTCACCGCCTGGGGGACATTATACTCCTCAAGGACAACCTCTTCAAGGGAATTACTCTATACCAAGGCCACAACCACTTCAATGGTAGTACCCTATACCATGGCCATAACCTCATCAAGGGAAGTACCATATGCCAAGGCCACAGCCTAGTCAAGGACAAAAACCTCCTTTGGGGAAATTTTTTTATCAAGAGCAACAATCCTCTCAAGGAGGTCAAAATTTTACTGGAAATTATCTGGAAAATTATCAAAATTACATTCCAATACCTCAACCTAGTTATGATCAACCTTACGCACCACAACCTTTAATGGGATGTCCTTATCCCGGAGTTAACACCATGTAGAGCCCATCGTTGAACCAACATAATTTTCAACCTACTATGCAAGTACCTTATAATCAACTTGGTCAGTCAACTGGTCAATTTGGTTATACCCAAATCCAGCAGCCTGTCCAACCTACACTTCAAATTACACCTCAGGTCTATGTACCTAGTAGTCAAAAACCTGGTCCAAGTATGCCTAGAACTCATGTCTAATATGTTGTGAAAATTTTTGATCAAAAACCAAGTAAACCTATCCCTAGAGTTTCCCAAGTCCCTATTGCTACAGATCCTCAAACGAAAACATCAATTGTATCACAGTAAATTCCCCGAGTCACTACTCATTAAACTAGACCTACAATTTAGTATACTATTAAAACCTTTGTGGGACAACTTTTTACAACTACAATTCCAACAAGGCAACCTTATATAGGTCAATTTTTTAATCAACAGTATCAAGAGAAGCTTCAATATGGACCTGTAGGAAAAAATCTAGTCTACCAAAGTCAACCATACCCTGGTTATACATATCAGATACCAGCTCAACCTCAGTTTGGTATGGCTAACCCTGGATATCCCGGAGGTATTCCAATTCCAACCATACAGGCTATTCCAGGCTACCCTGGACATCCTCTTTCGGGTACTGGTATTGTTTCTCAAGGTTATCGGTTTGCTCAACAAGACCTTAACCATCGATTACCATTCATTGTAACTTTGGACTTTCCAGAATTGTCATGCCTCAATAACGATCTGATTTATTATCTTCCGTTTTCGCTTCCAATACAGAATAGGTCTCCTAGTGACATACCTAAGTTTGAAGGAAAATCAGGAGAAGACCCCTCAAACCATGTGATGACTTATAATATTTGGTGTGCATCCAACTCTTTAATTGATGATTCCATTCGATTGAGACTGTTTTAAAGAACATTGATAGGCTTAGTTGCAAAGTGGTATATTGAACTACCATGTGGCTCTTTCAATAATTTTAATGCGTTAACAACAACTTTCTTAACTCACTTTCTATTTCCAGCATGTTACGACAATGACACAGAACTCTTAACTTCATTAAAACAGAGTACATCTACATACATTTTAGATCACATACATGAATGGGAACGTAGACAACGTTTAGTGAAAGTCTTCATTCCATATCAAATATTGGCAAAATGGTTTATCAAATCATTACTTCCAAATATCACTGAAGATCTAGTTAAGGTAGGTGTTGTTACAGAAGAACACGTCATAGCTCAAGCACAATACTTAGACCTTGTATACACAAAATGCGGTACTTTATACAAAAACATTACTAACTTGCCTCGCCCAAGCCAAATAACTACGACTCCTTTTGGTTCTCATTTTGTAGACGGTGTAATTGGTATGGTTAGTGTTAACAAGAGTGAGAAAAAGTCATCCAAACCTACTTCTCCCATCATAACTTTACCAGATTCACCTAAAGGAGATTCTTCCTTTGAAACTTCTGTCAACATTCATGTTGTAGATTCATCCATGACTAAAGCTAAAAATGGAAATAAGAATAAAGGAAAGGATAAAAATAAACAAAATACATCTCCTAAAGAGAAAATAGAAAAAAACGAACCAGTTGATGAAAAGCAAAAACCTTGCTATCCTTGTCTTATCTGTGACGTGGATCACTATACTAAAGAGTGTCCACATCGGTCTAAGGTATCCAAATTTGTCAAAGGTTCACCCACACCTGTTGTCTTGAAGGATATTTTTCCCACTCAAGATAGTAAAATTATAGGATCTTCTTCAAATTCATCGACAGATATTCTAATGATGTCTCAGGTTATGGTTGTGACAAGATCTCAAGACAATGGAACTAAAAATATTGTAACTGGTAAAGACACTTAAAAATATAGTCAAACACTAGCAATACGTCCTTTAGTTTATGAACCGCTTCAAATCGAGAAACCTAATCATGATATAGTGATTAAACCGCCTGTTAAAGGTGTACTTCAAAAGTCAACTTTCAATCCACATGCGAAAGCTGCTGAGAATTACAACATTGTTGAGGATTTGACGATATCCCCTTCATCAATGTCAGCCTTATAAGTGCTACAATCATGTCCAGTACAAAGGAAATTACTATTATCAGCTATCAGAACTAATGATCCTCAGGATTCGAACCTCATGGTCTTTGAGCTTGAAAATTTTGTACCGAGACTCCCTCATCAGATGGCTTTTAATATTCCAGTATTAGTCAAATCAAGACGATTTTTTCATACCGTAATTGATGAGGGGGCATCCACATGTATAATGTCTTTCAATTGTTGGAAAATCCTTGGTTCTTCAACACTCAAACAATCACCGACTATCCTTAAAGCATTTAATGGAAGAGGATTTCATCCATACATAATACTCCACGCTCTACCTATAGAAGTAAAAGAAAAAATTGTTAATATAGAGGTGGAAGTTGTTGATGCCCCTCTGGATTACAACCTTCTTTTGGGTCATAGTTGGTCTTATGCCATGACTATTGTAGTTTCATCAATATTTCGAGTAATCATGTTTCCTCATAAAGGAAATATTGTTGATCAGCGGTTGTCATTGATGTCAACCCAAGTAGCACCAGGGACTAACCCAATATTGCATGGGAATTTTTACCTGCCAAATTAATATATTTTGGGTCAATAATGATTTTTATGGTTTCTACTTGTCGAGATGTTTCCTTTGATATATGGCATGCCATGTAATTCTTCATGGTTTGAGAGATATTCATGTTTGAAGTTTGTACCCCTAGTTAGTGGGCTAAGACCCCATGGGGTTGGGGCATGGGTCATTGAAAAGTCATAATTAATATTTTATAAGCTCCTAAAATCCCTCCCACGTTCACTTGTTGAAGCCCCTCTCAACTTAAGCATTCATATATATTGTGATCTTCATTTCCTCCTTAGGCAAGGGATTCGGCCATCTGAAACAGGTCATCGTGGAATTTTCGCTCTAACTTTTTTTCTACAGGGGATCAGAAGCTGAAATTTTTATGAGGTGAAGCCAAAATCTTGGGGAAGTTTTAGTAAAAATTTCAGATCACGTTGCAAAACATGTTTGGAAATATGATCTGTGGAAGTAAGGGTTTTTGCAGGCTCCTGAAATTCATCTCAAAGAAGTGACCTTGGTAAATTCATCATAAATATCTCTCTGAGTATTGGATTGGAATGCCGTAAAATGTGACGGATAGCTCATAGCCTTTAATTGTTTCTCTATCAATTTTAGAAGCAAATGAATAAACATTGACACATGGAATGCCATACAAGTGTGCTTTGCTGAAACAATCCATAATTAGGGCAGTGTGAGAAATTGGGTATAACTCTCACTTGAAGAATCCAAACTGGGTCAGACCTGTGGAATTGGAAAGAACACTCAGAGAAATACTACAGGACTAAAAATCAGATATTAAGGATTTGAAATAACAGAGATACACCAGATTCAATATCGAGCTCCTAGAAGGCAATAAAAAGCTAGATCATGTGTTGTCAAGGATTGCAAAGGACTAGAATTTCTGTGGCATAAAAGCAAAAAAAGGTGTAGAAAAGGGTAGCATGACAGGAGAAACAACCAAGGTGCATAATATCAGCAAGAAGTTCATCATATGAAGTCTTCAAGTGGGCAACACTGCATATAATCATTGTAAAGGTATCATTGTACTTTGTCATTGTAAATACATTATTGTACAAATTGTACTAGTGTCTATCTGCCAAGGGTTGAAGAGGCAGTGTTGGGAGGTCTAGGATCATCATTAGGTGGTTGTGTCAAAGTTGGAGTTATGGTCTAGTATATCTTCTTCTTCTACATCATTCTATATCATTGTAAAGTGGACCATTTTCCCTGGTACGGGAGTCCATTCTTCTTTTATTCTTCTATAGGGTGGTAGGGTGGTGCTAGGGTGAGTTGTAGCTCATTGGGTGTTGGTGCATCCGTTCAGTGACTACTGAAGAACCTCGGGCGTTGGAGTGTCCATCCAGTGGGAGCTGGAGAAGAATGCTTTTCTAGATTCTAGGAAGTTGGAGATTTATTTTTAATTGGAGTTGAAAAGAATTATTAGAAAAGCATTAGGTGGTTTTTGTCCCGGAGTGGGTTTCCACCTTAAAAATTGTGTGCATTTGTGTTCCTCTTGTTTTCTGCTATCATTGTACAAACAGTGATAATAATTGAAGATTAACTAATGCTCTAATTGAAATAAATACTGATTCTTAGGATTTCCAACAAAGATTGTGAAAATCAATCAGTTGTCATACTTTTCATCAGACCCTAATTCTACGAATAGCATCCAGCATGTCGGAAAATTTGTTATCCCATACGAAGATGTTGATGTCAGATTAATGAAGGATTTATCTCTCATGGGAACTTTCGCTATACCTCCACCCAACTTACCATGAAAAATTACCAACATCAATATGATCTCATCAAGCACTATACCATTTGATGACACACGGAAAGCGCCTTTAGAATATGAATTGGACTATTTCAATGGTGGGATGCCTTTGAGTCCTTTCGAAACAACATATGTAGTAGTAAAATATTATTTTGACACCCCTTCATATTTTCCAAATCAAATGAATGTGATCAGCAAAGAATCATATTCTCTATCAAGTTCAGCCTTGACACCATTTTTAGATCCCTTTCAACATATATTTGAAACTCATGAAAGTATTAGGGAAATTTTTTAATTGGATGAATTACCCTGGGATGATCTACATCATAGATCTTCATTTTTACTTCATATTTATAAGCTTGAAAATTATTTTTTGTCTATTTTTACGATTGATTATGTCAAGGAACCATAAAATACCACATCGATTATGCATTCATATTCTAAGACAAATTTGGGAAATATTTCTACAACAGTTCCTATTGACATATCAGTTAAACTTGGAATTATTGAAAACATTCATACAGGTGCTTCTTTTTCGAAAGAAAATATTAACACTTATAAGGCCCTATTTCAATAATTTTGAGACGTTTTTCCCTAATCTCAAAGATATGCTAGGAATTGATCCTAAGATTGTAATTCATGAAATTAAGACAAACCCGAATGATAAGCGTATTAGACAAAGATTACATCCAATACATCCATGAAAAACTGTAGCAATCAAAGCTGAAGTTGAGAAGCTATTACAAGAAAGATTTATTTATTCAATTCATTTGACGGATTTGGTATCTAACATAGTTCCCATTATGAAGAAACATGGGACTATAAGATTATGTGTATATTATCAGGACATTAACAAGGCGTGTCCAAAAGACAACTATCCTCCACCCTATATCGACCAAATTATTTATGATTGTGCCGGAAATGAAATATTCTCACTTATGGATGGTTTTTCTCGCTACAATCAAATAAACATACTCCCTATCGATTAACCAAAAACAATTTTTATATGTCATTGGGGCACATTTTCTTATTGCAAGTTACCTTTCGGAGTAAAAAATGCTGGTGCAACTTTTCAAAGAGCTATGTCTTATGCTTTTCATGATATCAAACATATTGTACAACCTTATCTAGACGACTTTCCTTCTCATTATTTATGCAGAGATGATCATCCTATACACTTACGAGTTATCTTAATGAGGTGTAGGAATTACAAAATTTGTCTGAATCCACACAAATGTGTTTTTTGTGTACAATCAGGATGATTACATGGATTCATCATTTCGAAATATGACATTCATGTCGACCCTTAGAAGGTTGAGCCTGTAATTAATTTACATCCTCCTTCCACTCTTCCCCGACTCCAGAGTTTGCTAGGGAAAGAAATTTTTTTACGTAGGTTTATCCTGAACTATGTTGAGTTAACAAAAGGTTTTACCTAGTTTTTGAAATAAAGTGTTCATTTTATTTGGGATGAGATTTTCAATAAATATTTTGATGCACTAAAAAACGTGTTGAACCATGCATTGTTATTGCATCCACCCAATTACCACCAGTATTATTTTTTATACTTAGTTGTCTTTGATTCCACAAATGGAACGGCTTTGGTCCAGAAGGATGAACCTAAAAATGAACATGTGATCTATTACGTAAATTGGAATCTCAACCCGATGGAAATCAAATATTCGCATGTGGAGAAATTGGCCTTGGAAGCAGTTCAAGTTGTTCAATGATTTCATCACTAAATATTTTTATGTAAAACAATGGTGATATCTAACTGCAAACCAATGATGTATATCTTGACAAAAAAATTACTCAGGGTCAAATACTCCAAATGGATTGTTATCCTACAAGAGTTTGATTTGGAATTCGAGAAATTCAAGTCAAAGAAATCAGTAATTCTTTTCAAGCTTATGTGTGACTTTCCCAATACTGAGACAGAAAAACATGGTAGAGAATCCAATCACAGATGAATCTATGTTTCTCATAAGTAATTTAGACCCATGGTATGGATATATAATTATATATCCTCAAACCCAAACCTTTCACGCAGATCTTTCACATTCAGATCGACAGACAATCCGATATCAATCCTCGCAATACAATATTGTTGGGAACACTCTTTATCATTGTGGTGTGGATTCTATTTTTTGACGTTGTATAAATCACGAAGAGGCTGAAAAGGTTTTGAATTATTTCCACTTTAGAGCGTGTGGTGGTCATATGTCTGGGTTTTCCATAGCCCAAAAGATATTGCGCGTTGGTTATTTTTGGCCGTCTTTATTCAAAGACTGTATCATTGCGGTTCGAAAATGACACAACTGCCAAATTTTTTTATTGGAAGATGTGTGCACATCCAACTCCTCTTCACCCAATCGTTGTTGTATGTCCTTGTGCGAAATGGGGTGTCAATTTCATTACATGTAACCCTCACTCCACTGGGGGGCATGTGTATATCATTCTCGTCGTAGATTAATTTACCAAATGGGATGAGGCGATGCCTACATTCACAGCTGACTGTAAAACTGTAGCTAATTTTGTATAATTTCCTCTTTCCCACCCTGGTTTTCAGTTTCACCTTATTTATCCAAATAGTTAAATGCCCTTTCCCATATCCTTACATTCAACAAACTGGAAAATAATTTTTTGCTGAAAACACAAATTCTAGAAAATTTACAGAATGCTGGAAAATGCAGAAATAAAAATCAGCAATCTTAAAACAACCATTCAACACATTTAAACACTGATATTTTTGGTCAACATGACGCTGGAAAAACCCCCTACAACTCTTGGGGAAAACCAGTTCGAAAGCTTCTCTTTTATTTTCTGAAAATTGCTTTTGACAGTGAAACAAGAAAAACTCAGAAAAAATTCCAGCAACCAATTTACAAACTTATCTTGATTTCCGTGCTTGCACACCACCTCGGAAATTGTGCCAAATCAGCAACAACAGAAAAAAAAAAATTTACAGCACCTTAGGACAACATTAAATGTTGTACGGCCACCTCGAGAAGCGTGCCGTAACAATCGTACTTTTATGTACGGACTGTACAGATTTTGTACAGCAACCTCTCTCGAAATTCGTGCCAAAAATTTGGGCTGTGATGTTGTCCTCTTCCTCGGTTTTTGTGCCAAAAATGACAGCCACCCTCTTCCTTGGAAAACATGCCTAATTTTTGTGCCTTGAAGTGCGTGCTTGCTGCTGTACCCTCTTCCTCGATTTCTGTGCCTCCTCACTTGGAAACGCTACCTCTCCCTTGCTGTACGGATTTTCTGCCTCGGTATGTGTGCCAATAAACGCTGTTGTACCTTTGCTAAAATCTCTTCACTGCTGCCCTCCTTCTTCTCACTACTCAGAAAAATCTCCAGCTCTCTTTCTCTCCTTCTCCCAAATCTGCTCATGAAAGAATGAATGACCTTTTCCTCCTTTCCCTCCTTTAACCTAACCCTAAGTGACTTTTGGGGAATCCCTAAATCCAATGGCTGAAATAGATTGAGATCTAGGGTTGAGATTAAATGCTCATTTAAATCTCACTTTCTATTTTTTAATTCACCCCACTTTAATAAAGACCCACTTAGTCATTTATTTCCAAAGTCACTTTTCCTTTCTAATTTTACATTGAATTTATTAAAGTCACTTTAAAATTAGACTTTGGTAACTTTATCACTTAAAGTCACTTTAAAATTAGACTTCAGTAACTTTATCACTTAAAGTCACTTTAAAATTAGACTTTAGTAACTTTATCACTTAAAGTCACTTTTAAATTAGATTTGACTTTATAAAATTATAAAGTCACTTTAGGAGAAAAATTAAATTCTTTTGAACACTTTTCTCTAGGCCAAAGATCAAAGCCTTAGGGAACCACCTGTCCTCTGGTAACCAAATTTCAACACTCCCTCTTACCGAGGAAGGTGTTCCTCACCACACCCATCTTGTCTCTGAAGTAGACATGTTTGCCCCGTGGTAAGGCTTTGGTAAGAATATCTGCAACCTGCTCATCAGTGGGAATATACTCAAGCTTCACAGCTCCTTTCTGAACATAGTCTCTGATGAAATGATATTTGATCCCGATATGCTTTGACCCGTCATGAAATACTGGATTCTCCGTGAGTTTAATGCAACTCTGATTATCACAGTAAATCACTGAAGGTCTCAACGGCTGACCAAATAAGCCAAACAACATCTTGCGAAGCCAGATGGCCTCACAACTAGCTAGACTGGCTGCCATTTACTCTGCTTCCGCTGAACTCAATGCTACTGACTGCTGCTTTCGGCTGAACCATGACACAACTGCTGAACCCAACCCAAAACAACACCCTGAAGTGCTCTTCCTATCAGAAGCACAACCTGCCCAATCAGAATCAGTATAACCTGCCAATCTCACTCCATCCCCCTGCCTGTAGTCCAGACCATAATCCACTGTCCCCTGCAAGTACCGCAAAATGTGTTTTGCAGCCACCCAATGAACCTTCCTAGGCTCACACATAAACTGACTCATCGTGTTGACTGCAAAACAAATATCTGGTCTAGTGTTGACCAAATACATCAAGGAACCAATCAGTTGTCCGTACAATGTGGGATCCACCAACTCGGAATCCGAAGCATGAAGCTTCTTCCAGTTGGTGATCATCGGTGTCGACATGGGTCTACAATCCTCCATGTGGAATCTACCAAGGATGTCCACAATATACTTCCCTTGCCCCAGGAAGAAATGCTCCTCCTCCTGCCACACCTCCAAACCCAAAAAGTAATGCATCGAGCCGATGTCCTTCATCTCAAACTCCGCTGCAAGATCTCTCTTACAGTGCTCTATGAGTCTCTCTACACCTTTAATGACCAAGTCATCCACATATAGCACCAGAATGAGAGGCTCCTCACCTATCACAATATAGTAAAGGTTCGGATCTGCCTCACTCTTTGTGAAACCCATCTCCTGCAAGTATGTATCTATCCTGGAGTACCAAGCTCTGGGAGCTTGCTTCAGGCCATAAAGGGCCTTCTTCAGTCTGCACACATGGGACTCCTTCCCATGCACCTCAAAGCCTTGTGGCTACTCAATTTACACCTCCTCCTGTATGAAGCCATTGAGAAATGCAGTCTTCACATCCATTTGGTGGATCTTTCAACCCATCTCTGCTGCTATCGATATAATGGAGCAGATCGAAGTATATCAAGCCACGAGAGCGAAGGTCTCCTCATAATCAACTCCCTCTAACTGGGAGAACCCTCTAGCCACAAACCTCGCTTTGAATTTCTCAATGCTGCCATCTACAGCATGCTTTATCTTGTAAAGCCATCTGGAAGTAAACACGGATTTTCCCTCAGGTCTCGGCACCACCTCCCAAACATCATTCTTCATGATAGAAGAATACTCCTCCTGCATGGCCTCTCTCCAGACCTGCTGGCTAGCTGCCTCCTCATAGCTAGAAGGCTCAGAGTCAAGGATGCTGGTAGCCATTGCCATATTGCTAAAAAACCTCTCAGGTGGTCTGCTCTCTCTGACTGGCCTCTTAGGCCCAGTAACAGATGTGGCCTCTCTCAAGGTGTCCTGAAGCCACTTGGGCTTCCTCTTCCCTGAGCATACTTCTCCCATTGGAGAATGGAACTCCTCCTCCTCATCATCATCAGGAGCCTGAACTCCTGACTGTCTATTTTCTGTCCTCCTGCCTACACTTGAACCTATAGAAGCTGAGGTACCGTGTGAATTGTCCATTAGTGGACTCCCTAGTGAATTTCTTTGTGGACTGCTCTGCATGCTTCCCGAAGCACCACCCCTCTGACTCTATCAGACACTGCTCACTGACGGACCTGACATCGTCATAGATGTACCTCTGGATCCTCTTGATCCCTGCTCACTGTATCCCTGTGACTGACTCAGCTGCTGCTGAGGGTCTGGCTGATCCAGATACTCTAACTCCCATGACCTCCTAAAGGCCCTATCCTCCTCGAACTTCACATCCCGCCTGAGAACAAATTTCCTCTGTGCAGGAATGTAAATCCGAAAGGCCTTTGAGGTCTCACTGTAGCCCACAAAGATACCCTTCTTTGCGATGGGCTCTAGTTTGGTCCTCTTCTCCTTGGGTATGTAGGAGTATGTGATACACCCAAAGATGTGAAGATGACCAATATCAGGCTTCTTCCTAGAAAAATCCTCCTTCGGATTCATGTGCCCCAAGGCACGATGCAGACTCCTGTTATACAAATAAATAGCTGTGTTGCAGGCCTCTGCCCACAAAAACAATGGCAACCCCTGATCATGTAACATGGCTTTGGCAGCCCCTCCGATGGATCTGTTCTTGCTCTCCACAACCCCGTTCTGCTGGGGGTTGTAAGGAACAGTGAACTCCCTCCTAATGCCTGCCTTTGCACAATAGTCAACAAACTCTCCAATGGTGTACTCTCCTCCATTGTCTGACCTCAGGGACTTGATCTTCCGACCTATCTGTGTCTCCACAAGAGCTCTAAACTCCTGAAACCGCTTGAAGACCTCACTCTTGGTCTTCAAGAAATAAATCCAGGTTCTCCTGGAGTGATCATCAATGAATAAAACATAGTACTCATATCCACTCAAGGAAACATGAGACATCTGATCACTCACATCGGAATGAATCAAATCAAGTATCCCAGTCGATCTGCTGTCACTGCTGGGAAAAGGGGATTTGGCAAACTTGCCCATCGCACATCCTCTGCAAGTATCAAAGTGATCAGTACTGAAATCTGGCACACCTGTAGTGATCTCCCACAAAGTCCTCAAGGCTCCATGATACATGTGCCCCATCTTGCGGTGCCAAATCTCACACAGCTCAGAACTGCTAGCTCTGCTGTCGGTACTACTGCTCAATGCCAAAAGGGGCTGAAATGCAAACTTGTACACCTTTGCATGGCATACACCTATCACTCTAGCTGAATCAGCTGGAGCGCCCCTGGGATATATCAGCACCTGTCCTCCCCTGAACAGTATCTCATATCCTCTATCCTCCAAAGCTGAGACGGATATGAGGTTCTTCCTCATCCCTGGTACATAAAGAACATCTGACACCTTCAAGGGAGGTTTAGACTCCCTCTGAAATGTCAGTGTTCCCACACCGACTGCTCTAACAACTCTGTCATCACCGAGTACTACCTCTATATCAGTGCCACTCTCTGAAAGCTCTGAGAAGTACTCACGGACTCCTGTCATATGACGTGAAGCCCCATTGTCCACATACTAGATACCCGAAGATGCTCCGCTAGTCGAGGGAAATGCATGCTCCCTCTGAACCTCTGTGGCAGGTAATCCTGCACTAGAGGACTCACACGCAATGAACCCAAACTCCCGGTCAAAGCGATCTGCAAAGTCCTCAACCTCTGCTGATGCTGCCATGCTTTGGTTCTTCCCCTTCTTCTTCTTCTTCTCCGGACACACAACTGCATAGTGTCCCATCTTCTGACAATTCCAACACTTCACCTTGGAATAGTCCTTCTGTGTGTTACCCTGTTTACCTTTACCTTTGCCTTTGCCCCCACCACTGCTTGTGGAAGCTTGCTTCTTTCCTTTGCCTTTCTTGCCTCCTGCCAATAGTGCTACATCCTCATCCTGCTCAACTGGCTTGGCTGCCCCAAGCTGACCTTTCCTGATCTCTGTCTGAATGCAATCATCCCAAAACCTCTCCCATGTGGGAAGGGTCTCACGTGCACAAACCCCATCAGCAAAGTTCATCCATGAACTGGGGAGGCCATTCACTGCTATCCGCACCAACTCAGTGGGTTGAATGACTTCTCCAATTGCTGCCAACTCATCTCTCACATTAGTAATCTTTGTGAGATATCCAGTTGCACTATCAGTCTTGCCCATCTTAATGGTTTTCAGCTTCTCCTTCAGGACCATTTTCCGGTTCTCATTGGTACTTTTGTAGAGATTGGACAATGTTGTCCACATCTCATGAGCATTTCTCTTTCCTCTCACATGATGAATGCAATGGTCTTTGATTCCGTCTAGGATCAGTCTCTTACCCTTGTTGTTCTTTCTATTATATGCTGCCAACTGAACAACAGTAGTAGGCACATTAATAGGCTGTTGTGTGGTATCAACCATGATATCCCAGACTTCTGCCTCCTCAAAGATACTCTGCATTCTCTCCTTCCAAACGCTGTAATTGGTATGCCCATCCAACCTATCCTCCACCCTCAATCCCAATGACATCCTGCTGTCCTAAAAATGAAAAATAGCACTTTTTTAGTAAAGATAAAAATTCTATTTGTGAAAAATCAGCTTGCTCGAATTTTCTGAGTGAAAAATCAGCAGGCTGTATTTTTCTCCTTGCTGTCCCAAACTGCACTTTCAGCACCCAAGCTCCGATACCATGTATAAATTTCCTCTTTCCCACTCCAGTTTTCAATTTCACCTTATTTCTCCAAATAGTTAAATGCCCTTTCCCATATCCTTACATTCAACAAACTATAAAATAAATTTTTGCTGAAAACACAAATTCTAGAAAATTTACAGAATGCCGGAAAATGCAGAAATAAAAATCAGCAAGCTTAAAACAACCATTCAACACATTCAAACACTGAGATTTTTGGTCAACATGACCCTGGAAAAACCCCCTACAACTCTTGGGGAAAACCAGTTCGAAAGCTTCTCTTTTATTTTCTGAATATTGCTTTTTATAGTGAAATAGGAAAAACTCAGAAAAAATTCTAGCAACCAATTTACAGACTTATCTCGATTTCTGTGCTTGCACACTGCCTCGGAAATTGTGCCAAATTAGAAACAACAGAAAATAGAAAATTTATAGCACCTTAGGACATCATTAAATGTTGTACGACCACCTCGTGAAGCATGCCGTAACAGCCGCACTTTGTTGTACGAACTGTACAGATTTAGTACAACAACCTCTCTCGAAATCTGTGCCAAAAATCTGGGTTGTGCTATTGTCCTCTTCCTCAGTTTTTGTGCCGAAAATGACAACCACCCTCTTCCTTGGAAAACAGGCCTGATTTTTGTGCCTTGAAGTGCGTGCTTGTTGTTGTACTCTCTTCCTCGATTTCTGTGCCTCCTCACTTGGAAACACTACCTCTCCCTTGTTGTATGGATTTTTTGCCTCAGTATGTGTGCCAATAAACGCTGCTGTACCTTTGCTGAAATCTCTTCACTGTTGCCCTCCTTCTTCTCACTGCTCAGAAAAATCTCCAGCTCTCTTTCTCTCCTTCTCCCAATCTACTCATGAAAGAATGAATGACCTTTTCCTCCTTTCCCTCCTTTAACCTAACCCTAAGTGAATTTTGGGGAATCCCTAAATCCAATGGCTAAAATAGATTGAGATCTAGGGCTGAGATTAAATGCTCATTTAAATCTCACTTTCTATTTTTTAATTCACCCCACTTTAATAAAGACCCACTTAGTCATTTATTTCCAAAGTCACTTTTCCTTTCTAATTTTACATTGACTTTATTAAAGTCACTTTAAAATTAGACTTTAGTAACTTTATCACTTAAAGTCACTTTAAAATTAGACTTTAGTAACGTCATCACTTAAAGTCACTTTAAAATTAGACTTTAGTAACTTTATCACTTAAAGTCACTATTAAATTATATTTGACTTTATAAAATTATAAAGTCACTTTAGGAGAAAAATTAAATTCTTTTGGACACTTTTCCCGAGGCCAAAGATCAAAGCCTTAGGGAACCACCTGTCCTTCGGTAACCAAATTTCAACAAATTTCATATTCAATCATGTGATTGCTTGTTTCGGTGTGCCTCAAGCTATTATTATGGACCATAGGAGTCATTTTCGAAATATTATGATGACTGAACTTTCTGATCAAATTGGCCTACACCAAGATAATTCTACTCCGTATTACCCACAGGTAATGGTGAATTTGAAGTTGCAACAAGGTTTTAACCACCATGATTAATGGATTCTCAGGACTCATAAATTGAATTGGCATACCATGCTTTTTTATGCATTATGGGCATACCGAACCTGTAAAAAAACTACTATAGGGTTCACTCCTTTTCAACTCGTCTATGGTTTATAAGTTGTGTTTCCCATTAAAGGAAAAATATCGTCACTCAAATTAGCCATTGAGTTGTTACCAACTACCTTTGAAGAGGAGAAATGCTTTCTATACTTAGCACAATTAGATGAGACTCGGCGCACTGCTGCATTGGTTGTCAAAGCTCACAAGAAATGCGTGAAAGCTCAGTATAATCAAAGTGTTAACCCTCACATTCATTCAGAAGGTGACCTAGTTTGAGTATATGATCAAGCTAACGACAAGCTAGGCACTCGTAAATTTGAACCGATGTGGCATGGTCCTTATATTGTCAAGCGTGTTCTTGAAAAAGGAGCCTATGAGTTAATTGATTAGGATGGGGTCTCTTTAGATAAACCCAGAAATGGTATTTATATTAAGAGATATCATTCTTGACTTTCGTGTGAAGATCTCTCTTGTAAAATAGTTAATTTTTAGAATAGTGTGCCTTATATTTGACAAGTATGCCTAGATTAGTTTTTGTTGTTACTACTATCGTTGCTTATCTTGATTACTCTTGATATTTCAGGTGTTGACATTCCTTCAAACATACATTGATTTTGCTTATGCCATCGGTCGTAGTACATGGAATATCTCTTCCGCAGCTTGGGTTCTCTATTCACCCACTGATCAGTTAGTTTTTATTCATGGGATATGGCTTGGTCAAACAACGAACAATATTGTAGAATATAGCACAGTCATTGAGTTATTATCTAATGCCATTATATTTGGTATTCGACGTTTGATCATTAGGTTGGATTCACAACTCATTATATTATATTTAAACTGAGTTTATGCAATTAGAAATCTAGTGTTGTTAAGATTATTTTTTAAAGTTCATCTCTTGGAATGACAATTTGATTATATCGAATATCAACATATTTTAAGAAATTTAAACACAGTGGCTGATGCATTAGCTAATCATGTTTTAAATAGACATTTGCAACAATAAGAAAGTAAATCAAAACAACATTCAATCCATCTTGAACAAGATACTTAGAGAATGAAAGTAGTAATATCATTAGGATAGATAAGTTTGTGTTCAAAAAATATTACATCATCTATGATCATAGGTTCAAACGCCTTATGATCTAAAATATATTGATATAAAAAACAAAAATGTCGATCTACATTGACCATCAAATATCTGTGATGGTGATCATCGTAATAAACTATAGCACACGCCACCTTGCACAAAAATCTCCTGAATGGACTTGGAACACCTGTCACGTGTCTCTAGATCCTAAGAGGGATATCATCGGTTCCTGTCTTAGGAATATCAATGTTCAACCTCTAAATGCTGTGCTCCATGTCTGCTAGGATCTCTATTGCATTGTCTTGTGGTGGTACTATAGGTTGTGCTTCTCACCTGTCTAAGCGACGAAGTGTTGCTGGTCGTTGTGGACTGACATCTGCTTTTAAAATTTTTGCCCATATTGGATGATAAAAATCAAAGAAAAATTAGATTAAAAACATCAAAATGATTCGCTAACTTGTCTCGTCCCATTGTTTCCCTCAAGGAAAATATGTTTTAGGATCACCCCTATAATCCATTCCTGCGTAAGGAAAGTCTTCAATGGTGAAGACTTGGTTCTTGAGCCACATGAAATAAGCTGGAGTAAACCGAACTACTGAACCACCCATGCCACCATGGCGAGCCATTAGTGCTACACATCGTAGCATCCAAGGTTCCTGAGGAGTTCCACGATCTACTGAAATCAATTGAGGAGTGAGAAGTGGAATTCTCTCTAGAGTAAATGAAGTAAGAATGGCACCATATCCGAAGTTTTTCAACTTCGCATTATTTTCTCTACCCAATTGGCCTTTCCTGTTGGCCAATACTCCTTCACACCAATTAAATTTGTTCCTTCAAAAAGCTCGATTATAGTTTGCATCTGGGATTTAGTACACACATGAGGAGTTTCACTCCCAGATAACCTAGTTACTTTGAATGCTATGACTTTAGGTTGTATTCGCAAGATATTTTTGATGTCTATACGACCATCCTTGAAATGTGAGTTATTGCTACACTATTGAGCTTTGTAGTGGGCAGTGGGAAGACCTCCCTGTCTAGTCCCAAATAAGGAGATGTTTCTCCCTCTCCGAGATAATCCGGTAAGGAAATATATGTCTTCCAGTTCAATCTCAAGTTGGTGGTCAAAAATTATGAAACCTTCATCTTGAACATCCCACACACTCACAAGACAATTCATTAGCTCCACTTATGCCTTCATTCCTTGAATAGCCAAGAATTTATATAAACCATAGTTTTCCAATACACACATTGTTGCATTTTCATCTATGGCTTCATTATCTATGAGCTTGTGTTCTCATTCTCTCCATTCCAGCATGGTTAAACGACCTACAAATCAACAAATTAAAAATTTGAAACAATTTGGAAGAAAACTTGAACCATTTTTGTAAAGAAAATTTAGTTTTCAAAATGTTCACGTGCCTGCACAAGTCCTGTGTGCAGACACTGCATTCTTCTACACGCACTCCATGCAGAACCCACGACAGCCCAACGATTTTTATTTTAAAAAATCGTCGAGGTGTGCGGTTATCACATGGATCGCCCACGCACCCCCAAGGTCATATTTTGAAACATTAATTTTTCCCAAAAAATGAAAAAAAATCTCAAAATAAAAAATGAAATAGATGAAAACGTAGCTAAGGATGATGTGGGTTTCCTGGTTCTAACAGTTTGAGAAATGAACGGTTGGTTCTCCTTTCAGTTGCTCCAAACATTTTTTGGCCAAAATCTCTCTATGCACTATTCTAAAAACAAAAGGTGACAATGACTTATTTCAACTCCTTTTTATAGTTTTTAATGAATAAAATATTATTATTTTATTTATTTTTCAGTTTTTAGAGGTCAATTTTAAATATTTTTACTTTTTGGAAGCAGATACTTGCAATGTTTTGATTTTTTGTGCAATATATAGGATCTTCGGTGAAAATAATTATTTTGACATTGAGTATACTTTTATCACTTTTTTGGGCTCTATAAAAATACGAAAAAGAAAAATCCTGGAGTCCTCTTTTAAGCCCTTTTTAGACTCTCGAAATATGAAAAGATCGTCGGGTACTTGAGTATTCGAACTTGTTAAAGTAAATGAACAGTCGTCCTTTCAGTATAAGTTTACACCTTTTCTGGACTGAACTAGAATAATTAAAAAAAATATATACATTGACTAATAATGGTTAATAGAGTTCTCTCCTGCATTATTTTATCCTTTTTTGGGCCTGAGAGACTAAATTTATGAAAAAGAACAACCATGGAGTTTACTTATGTTTTTCTACTAACTTCCTAAAGCTGAAAAACGCCGAGTTTCTCCTATACTAGACTCATTAAAATTTAACAGTAAAGGACTTGTCGATTAAAACAAGACTGAACCACTCATTCTTAGGGTTCGATACAAAAAAAAAGAAAATATTATCCTCCTCAAGGTTGATAAAAATAAAGAGGTACTTTCCAGTAATAGTGGGGGGGAAAGAGAGAAAAATAATCCAATTGTTATCCTTATTTATAAATCAGCATGCCACTCTTGAACACGAAATTTTGTCACACTTGTACCTGGGTTGGGAAATCCTTTGTCTAACAGTTAATCGAACCACATTGAAATTCTTCAGCCGGTTTTTGGGTATTAGCTTTAAGTCGAATACCGCCAAGCCATATACAGTGTCATTAAGTGTTCAAGAGAGAGTTCAAATAAACCATTCATTGCAAACATTTGTCTCCATTCACATTGACCATCTCTTAGTCAGTCCTTGCAAAATATTTATTCAAAACTTAATCTAATGGTTTCGTGTCGTAGCCTTTCCTATGATGGATCACTTTCTATCGACATCAGCTCATCATCTAGAAAGTTGATCTAGAATCCTATCAATACCTTGGGATCTGCATTCCCTAATGGCAGGTTTCTCACATTATGTTAGTGTCAGTATTTTCATACTTCCACCACGTATCAAAATTTTTTTTGCATGTGCATCTTAGGTGTCCCACTCTAAAGAAATTTTCAATCATTCTATTAGGTCAAGATATAAAATTATTCCAGTAGTGGTTGTCCTTGTGAATAAAACTTCACTGTCCCTCAGATAATCATATTGGTTGACTCATTCTCATGTCTCCTTGAGCATAACAACACCTATGAAAATGCTCTTTTCACTAGGAAGTCTTTTAAATCAAATCTCATTCATGAAAGTCAGGTCTAAAGAAGTCCCATTAGGTCATTAGGTTTTTTATCTTTCAAGGTCACTCCTCCATTTTATATGAAGTCAAGAAATATATGAGAGTGACTAAATAAGAAATTATGTTTTCCTATATATAAGATCATCATGATGTAATTATCATATTTTCAAAGTTGTAATTTTCGAGTTTAATCACTTTTATATCAAAATGTCATTTTGATATAAAATTCAATATGTAATTCATTTCTATTTTTCCAAGTGTGATTTTATGATTATCATATGTAATAAATTCATCCCAAGTTGTTAATGCAATCATTTCCAACCTAAATGGAGCCAAGAAATCCAAACTTCATGACTTGCTCAAACTGCAAAATGCTGAAAAGTCAGAAAGTTAAGGAGTATTAGTGCTAAAGTCCAAAGGGAAAAGTGAACATAGATAAAGTTAGTTATTCAAACTAAAATTACAATCCCTAAAGATATAAAGCTATTCGAAATCTTCAAAAAAAATATTTCCCTCCATTCATCCATTAGGATTTTCCAGCAGAGGAGAAAACTTCAGATTTTTTGAGAATTTTGAGAAAATCTCATTGGTCACTATGCGTTTGCCCTAGGCGCTGCGTGTTTTCCTGGACGTTGCGCATTCAGCCCAGGTGTTGCAAATATGACCGATCATCCGTAGATAAGAAAAACAATGGATGCTATGCGTCTACCTCTCAACGTTGCACATTTACCCAGAGGCTGCGCATTTTTCTAGGACGCTGCGCGTTTGAACAGAGAGGGTTTCTCAGGGTTCTATCACTCCCAGAAAGCTCATTTTTTTGCACAGAATTCTTCATATCTCTTTCAAATAGTAAGTTAACCCTATCAAGCCTTCTCACTGAAATGTATCATGATTTAATGAAAATTTGACGTGTTTATTGTTATGAAACCCTAGTTTTCATTTCCTTTTGCAGTTTTTCATTCATATTTCCCATACTCATGTCCCTAAACACATATCAGTCATAAAATCTATAAGATCCTAGGGTTTCTTAGACCTAGGCTGTCATTTACATTATCACTTCCTCCATTTGTCACAACTTCTCCTTTCAAATCCACATTCCCTTCATCTCATTCCGTTTGACCTAGAGTTTCCAAGGCCTTCAAGTCCACAATGTCTGGAGAAGAAAAAAAAAAATTCAGTGAGGAGCAAACACCAAAGAAGAAGACATATAAGAAAGGAGGGAAAATCATCAGATATGAATGAGCAAACACAAAATAACTCATGGCTTCTCCACTTATTGTGTCATGTTTTAAACATGTTGGTTGCTTTGAAGTTTGTTGGAAGGGGTAAAAGGTCCAATATCACCCTATGTTAACAAGGCTATTCATCTTAGATCTTCATGATAGGGAGGTCACTCTTGCTGGGGTTACTTTTACCGTGTCTACTAATGCCATTGCAACTGCTATATGGATCCCTAATGTGGGAGAGAAATGGTTTAAACAAGGAAACCTTGATCATAGCTACTATGAACCAGATCTTAAACCTAGATACAAGGATGACAAAATTACCATTTTCCCTTTCTCTCATCTTCTTGAATGATATGTCCATATGATAAAAATCATTATGAAATACTTCACCTGTGAGGTCAAATTTTCTCGACTCTATTCATATCATATCCGGCTTCTTATGCATTTCACTAGAGTCAGAATGATTCACATAATGTATTTCCTCTCCCACAGCATTGAGAAGATGGCATACATTGCACAAAAGAGGGATTATAATCATCAAATGCATAGTCTCTTTCACCACTCCCTTATCAAAATGATAGTCATGCATCAACATGAGCAAAATAACTTCCCATGGGACACATTCATAGCAAATGACATTTTCACTACCTCACCTAGTCAACATGATTAGAATATCCCCTCATCATCTCATCCTCCCATATCCACTCCTCCATCTCATCCTGCTGCTCGTACATATTCACCAAGTTAGTTTCATTCACCTCATGTTCATCCTTCTTCTTCACCTTTCCATAACCCTTTATCATCGTCACATCATGATTCTGAGTCATCAAGAAATGAGGAGGATATTGAGGCAACTTGGGCTAATTTGGCTAATGTTGAGTCATTTCCCAAGACTTATCAGAGAGGCTACAGGCTTGTGTTTGATTCACTTGGAGTGAAAGGGGCCATGCCATCTTCATCAAGAAAACATGTGGAAAAAGACAAGGAAAAGGCCAAAGAGCCAATCATTGATGATGAGGAGGAAAAACATGAAAAAGAGCATGAATTTCAGCTGATTGACCTAGCTGAGGAAGATGAGGACAAGATCACCAACATATAAATCAAAGGAAAATAATAAAATATTAGTGAACTTCAAGCTAATCTTGAGAGAGAAAAATATGTGATTGACTTTCTTGAGCAAGAAAATCAGGAGCTGAAAACTAAGCAAATCATCAATGAGGTAAAGACCATCAAAGCACAAAAAGTGGAATAAAAGGCTAAGGCCTTGCTTGAGTAGACCTTGGAAATATTTGGTGAAATTGATGAGGAGGAGGATCAGCCTCCAAGACAAAAACCAAAGACTATAGGGCAGAAGAGAGCTTTAGCTCGGGAAAGACAGAGAGAATTTGAGTTGGCAAAGCAGCTCACACCAAGTGAGCTGGTTTCCCTAGAGATTAGAAAAGATAGGGAATCAAGGCTTGATAGAGCCAATTTACATTTGGAGAGGCTACATTAGAAGGAAAACAAGGACAATGACTTGATGAGGGAAAAATTTAAACTTCATGCATGGAAAGAGAGAATTTCATTAGGCAAGCCCAAAAGATCTATTGAAAAAATTGAAAGTTTGACCAAGAAAAGGGGAAAAGAAAATTTGGACATACTTCCTGAGGTGTCAATTCATGCCTAAATCACTCAATGAGAAATTAATCCAAAAATTTTGGCACATTTTTTCACTCATGCTAATTTCTCCAATTTTTTATAATTTTCAACTCAAGAATTTTGCTAAATGCGCAGAGACCTGGACGATGCGCTCTTTTTTGGGGCCTCCAAATTCCATATGGCCACCACCAGCAAGTTTATAATCATGATTACATAAACCATAGAAAGTTTCAGAAAACTTGGATGAGAACTGGTCCCTCAAACATGCAGAACACCACTTAAAAATCATGTTTCTGCCTCCTTCTTGACCTGGTCGCTGCGCATTTACCAGTCCTGGGAGATTAGATTTTTGACAGGGAAAATCAAAACCATTTTGAAAAATGAAGATAGCTCTAGTAAATATACTATGAGAGCTTTCGAATGAGCTATCATTGAGCTGATTTGGACACCGAGAAGGCACCCAAAACCATCTTGCAAAGCAGGCTATTTTACTTGCTTGGACGCTACGTGTTTGCCAGAAAATTGCAAATTTTTACAATCTTCAGCAAATCTTCTCTATTTGGACTTTTCACTTTGGGAAATGTAATTTTACTGATGTAAATGTTCAATATTAATTTAATTATGATGAGGATTAGTTTTCTATGGGTAAATTCATTAGCTTGCGTCCTCTAGAGGTCAAATGAATCAGATTCCTCTATTTTAGAAGTAAGTTGTTGGGTCTTCCGAGTCTTCATATTCCTATTTAGAATTTGGTGGAAAATTATTCTCATCTCAGGGATTCGACTCCCTAATGTTAGGGAGAGTGGTTTTAAGGTCTATATCTTCTTCTTATTTCTCATTTGTAAGGGTTGGACTCAGTTGGATGTTTGGCTTTTGAAGAGACACACTTTTGTATCAGTTCTAAGTGGGAAAATTAATCAAATTTGCAGCTATTTTTATGGGATCCATGTGGTATGGTTTTTAGTTTTAGTTTCTCCTTTTGAGCTCAGTTTTTAGAATGTTTTGTTTATTTCATCCACCATTTCATTTCTATTAAGTGAATGTTTTCAAGTTTGATGAACAGAATCCATAATTTCTATGCTCTATTTTGGGTAAATATTCAGAGTCTGTAATTCCTTCAGTTTAGAAAGAAACCATGATTTCACCATGCCCTTTATAGTTCCTCACCTGTCTAGATCATCCCACCATCAAAATCCTAAAGTGCTAAACCACTGTACCTACCTTGCCTCATAGAACAGCCTGCAAATTTTGACCTAATTTCCCTTGCTCTAATTGTTTTTCTCCTTCTCATCCAGCACAACCCTATAGAATCAAAATCAAAACCATGAGCTACTACACTTAGCCTAATATCTTCTTTCCTTAGTCATCTTGTTTGTGATCTATACGGAGATATCCCTCTCCTTGTCTAGTAGGGCTAGCTACTTGGCTAAGCATGGTTTGTGGTTACCTCAGAATTACCTTTTTTTGCCTGAGGTTCAATCCAAATGATAAAATTTTGGCGACCATACTAGGGAACGAGGTGACAGATCTTCTCTGGGAAATATTGTTCAAGTTGTAGATCTGATTGTTGATGGTGAACAGTGGCCAGACACATATGAAGGCTGAGACATTCACTTGGCGACTCCATGGTTCGAAATCCAAATTTTCAAAATATCGATGGTGGCTCCACTGGCTAAATGAAGGACTCAAATGTCGTTTCTATTTGTTCAAGGTATTCATGTATCGACTTTTCTAATCTTCGTGGTTTTCCTAATCAATTACTGAAAGATGCATATTTTTTGAGAAATGGCACTATATTTAATGGAGAATATCCGACTTTGACTCTTAAACATGTAGCCAATTTTAAAAAGATTGTTGAACTTCTTAGAGTCAATAAAGAAGTTGCCTTCATTAGATTGTTCTATGATTCATTTCAAGGAAGATGTAGACAATGGATTGAAAATTTGTATGTCAGATCTACTAAGTCATTTGCATAGTTGTGGCATATCTTTCTGGAAACATGGATGGAGAAGGAAGAATTTGAAATAGAGGCAGCCTCTATTCAAGGATTTAGAGAATGGGAAGATATGTGCACAAATGATGAGGTAGATGAGAACTTTGGTTCATATTTTTTCTTCTTATCTGAAGTCTTATCGATGTAGCCATGAAATTAAGCTCAATTTTTTGCAAGAGTTTGCCATCAAAATCGAAAATTATCTAGCTGAATTGGAAACCCAAATATAGTCCTAGGATCTGGACTATCAAGTCCCATTCTTTGGGAAACTTTTCCATCAAAAGGAAAGAAAGGTAAGGCTGCCCTTGGATGTTTTCATTGGCAGTTTGTAGCTGGAGGCATGTATAGTGGAGTTGGGGCAACAAACAGAGTCTGGTTTCTATGATCTCGTTGCAACATATATGGAATATTTTTTCAGTTTAAATGATAGACCATATTGTCTTTTACAAAGCCAGAGACATTGTGTGCATGTATGGATGTCAGAATGCCCATTTGTGTTCTGTTTCAAGCACTTCCAAGAATTATTATTGTTACAGTTGGTTGATTGGATAATTGGGCATTACATCATCACTTGATCTAGTAATTTTGCAGCAAAGTAGGGTAGATTTGTACATAAATAAGTTTCCTAAGGCAACATTTCAGTTTTCGGCATTAGTTTCAGTTTCCTAGTGTTTATGTTATAATATGTGTGTATTTTAGGTTGATATAAGTAGTTCAAGTTTGTAGTTTTTTGTGACCGTATTGGCCGAAAGGTTAGGCACTTGGTCTACGATGCTCTTGACGCCTCCAAGGAGCTTCCATCCCTAATAAGGCCAATGTTAGTGTTAGTATATGCATACTTCCAGCAAGGATCAAAACACATTTTTCATGTGCATCTTAGGTGTCCCACTTTAAAGAAATTTTCAATCATTCCTTTAGATGATGATATTAAACTGTTCCACTGGTGGTTGTCTTTGTCAGTAAAACTTCACTTTCCCTCAGAGATTCATATTGTCTGACTCATTCTCATGTCTTATTGAGCATAACAACACCTATGAAAATGCTCTTTTCACTAGGAATTCTTTTAAATCAAATGTCATTCATGAAAGTCGGGTCTAAAGAAGTCCCATTAGGTCATTATGTTTTTTATTTTTCAAGGTCACTCGTTCATTTCAGATGAAGTCAGCAAATATATGAGGGGGACTAAATAAGAAATTTTGTTTTCCTATATAGAAGATCATCATGATGTAATTATCATATTTTCGAAGTTGTAATTTTTGAGTTTAATGACTTTTATATCAAAATATCATTTTGATATAAAATTCAAATGTAATTTATTTATATTTTTCCAAATGTAATTTTATGATTCTCATATGTAATAAATTCATCCCAAGCTATCAATGCAATCATTTCTGGCCTAAATGGAGCAAAGAAATCCAAACTCCATGAATTGATCAAACTTCAAAATGGAAAAAAGTCAGAAACTTAAAGAGTATCAGTGCTAAAGTCCAAAGGGAAAAGTGAACATAGGGAAAGTGGGTTATTCAAACTAAAATTATGATCCCTAAAGATATAAATATATTCAAAATATTCAAACAAATAATTTTCCTCCATTCATCCATCAGGAGTTTCCAGTAGAAGAGAAAATTTCAGAGTTTTTGAGCACTTTGAAAAAATTTCACTGTTCGTTGTGCATTTCCTTGGACGATGCGCGTTCAGCCCAGGTGTTTTGCATTTGAACGATCATCTACAGAGAAAAAAACAAATGGATGTTGTTTTTTTACCTTCGGAGGCTGCGTGTTTTCCCAAACGATGTGCGTTCCTCCAAGATATTGCGCATTTGAACAGAGAGGGTTTCTTAGGGCTCTATCATTCCCAGCAAGCTCAATTTTTTGCACATACTTCTTCATAGCTATTTCAAAGAGTAAGTTAACCCTATCAAGCCTTCTCACTAAAATGCATCATGATTTAATGTAAATTTGAAGTTTTTATCGCTATGAAACCCTAGTTTTCGTTTCCTTTTCCCATTTTTCATTCATATTTCCCATATAACTCATGTCCCTAAACACATATATGTCATAAAAGCTATAAGATCCTACGGTTTTATTAGACCTAGGTTGTCATTTACATTGTCACTTCCTCCATTTGTCATAGCTTCTCCTTTCAAATCCACAATTCATTCATCTAATTCCATTTTCCCTATGGTTTCCAAAGCCTTTAAGTCCACAATGTTTGAAGAAAATAGAAATGTCAGTGAGGAGAAAACACTAAAGAAGAAGACATATAATAAAGAAGAGAAAATCATCAGATTTGAACCAACAAACACAGAAGAACTCATGGCTTCTCCACTTACTGTGTCATGTTTTAAATATGTCAGTTTCTTTGAATTTTGTGAGAAGGTGCAAAAGGTCGAATATCACCCTATGTTAACAAGGCTATTCATCTTAGATCTTCATGATAGGCAGGTCACACTTGCTGGGGTTACTTTTACCATATCTACTAATGCTATTGCAGATACTACAGGGATCCCTTATGTGGGAGATAAATGGTTTAAACAAGGAAACCTTGATCATAGCTACTATGAACCATATCTTAAACCTAGATAGAAGGATAACAAAAAGGCCATTTTCCATTTCTCTCATCTTCTTGACCGATATGTCCCTATGATGAAAATCATCATGAAATACTTCACCCTTGAGGGGAGGTTTTCTCGACTCTATTCATATCATTTATGGCTTCTTATGCATTTCACTAGAGTCAGAATGCTTCACATACCTAATTTCCTCTCTCGCGACATTAACAAGATGGCAGACATTGCATAAAAGAGGGATTTTAATCATCAAATGCAGAGTCTCTTTCACCACTCCCTTATCAAAATGATAGTCATGCATCAGCTTGAGAAAAATAACATTCCATGGGACACATTCATAGCAAATGAAATTTTCACTAACCCACCTAGTCAGCATGATCAGAATATCCCCTCATCATCTCATTCTCCCATACCCAGTCCTCCATCTTAGCATGTTGCTCATACATCATCACCAATTCAATTTCATTCACCTAATTTTGATCCTTTTTCTTCACCTTTCCATAACCCTTCATCATCATCACATCATCATTCTGAGTCATCAAGAAAAGAGGAGGATATTGAGGCAACTTCGGCTAATTTGGTTGATGTTGAACCATTTCCCAAGACTTATCGGAGAGGCTACAGGCATGTGTTTGGTTCGCTTGGAGTGAAAGGTTCCATGCCTTCCTCGTAAACAAAATAGGTGGAAAAAGACAAGGAAAAGGCTAAAGATCCAATCATTGATGATGAGGAGGAAAAAGATGAAAAAGAGCATGAAATTTAGCTAATTGACCTAGGTGAGGAAGATGAGGGAAAAATCAACAGTGCAGCAATCAAAGGAAAAGAATCAAATATTAGTGAACTTCAAGCTAATATTGAGAGAGAAAAATATGTGATTGACTTTCTTGAGCAAGAAAATCAGCAGCTGAAAACTAAGCAAATCATCAATGAGGTAAAGACCATCAAAGCACAAAGAAAGGCAGAAAAGTCTAAGTTCTTGCTTGAGGAGACCTTGGAAATATTTGGTGAAACCAATGATGAGGAGAATCAGCCTCCAAGACAAAAACCAAAGACTATAGGGCTGAAGAGAGCTTTAGCTCGGGAAAGACAAACAGAATCTGAGTTGGCAGAGCAGCTCACACCAAGTGAGCTTATTTCCCTAGATATTAGCATAGTCAAGGAATCATGGCTTGATAAAGAAAATTTACATTTGGAGAGGTTACTTAAGAAGGCCAACAAGGAAAATGAATTGTTGAGGGAAAAAGTTAAACTTCATGCATAGAAAGAGAGAATTTCATTAGCCAAGCTCAAAAGAGCTAATGACAAGATTGAAATTTTTACCAAGCAATGGGAGAAAGAAAAGTTGGAAATAGTTTTTGAGGTGTCACTTCATGCCTCAATCACTCAATGAGAAATTAATCCAACAATTTTGGCACATTTTTGCACTCATGTTAATTTCTACAATTTTTGATAATTTTCAACTCAAAAATTTTGCTAAAGGCGCAACAACCTCGGTGATGTGCACTTTTATTCAGGCGTCCAAATGCCAAATGGCCACCACCATCAGGTTTATAATGATGAGTACATCAACCCTAGAAATTTTCAGAAAATTTGGAGGAGAAATGGTCCCTCAAACATGCAAAACACCACCTAACAATCATGTTTTTTCCTCCTTTTTGACCTGGTCACTGCACGTTTACTAGTCTTGAAAGATTGGATTTTTTACAGGTAAAATCAAAACCATGTTAAACAATGAAGATATATTTAGAAACTATACTCAGAGAGCATTCCAAGGAGCTATCATGGAGCTTATTTGGACACTGGGAAGGCACTCAAAACCATCTTGTAAAACATGCTATTTTTCCTGCTTGGACACTGTGTGTTTGCCAGAAAATTGCAAATTTTTACAATCTTCAACAAATCTTCTGTAGTTTAACTTTTCACTTTGAGAGAAGTAATTTTACTGATGTGAATGTTGAAGATGAATGTAGTTATGATGAATATTAGTTACTATGGGTAAATTCATTAGCTTGAGTCCTCTAGAGGTCAAATGAATCAATTTGCTCTCTTTGAGAAGAAAGTTATTAGGTTTTTCTAGTCTTCATATTTTTGTTTAGCATTTGGTGGAAACTGATTCTCATCTCATGGATTCGACTCCCTAAGGCTAGGGAGATTGGTTTTAAGGTCTATATATTCTTATTATTTCTCATTTGTAAGGGTTTGACTCAGTTGGATGTTTGTATTTTGAAGAGACACACTTTTGTATCAGTTACGAGCAGGAAAATTAATCAAATTCACAATTATTTTTATGGGATCCATGTGGGATGGTGTTTAGTTTTAGTTTCTCCTTTTGTGCTCAGTTGTTAATTTTTTTTATTTATTTCTTCCATCATTTCATTTCTATTAAGTGAATGTTTTCAAGTTTGATGAACATAATCCATAATTTCTATGCTCTGTTTTGGGTAAATATTCAGAGTCTATAATTTCTTCAGTTTAGAAAGAAACCATGATTTCACCATGCTCTTTCTAGCTCCTCTCCTATCTTGATCATCCCATCATCTAAATCCTAAAGTTCTAAACCACTGTATCTACCTTGCCCCATAGAACACCTTGCAAATTTTGACCTAATTTCCCCTGTCCTAATTCTTTTTCTCCTTCTCATCTAGCGCAATCCTATACAATCATAATCAAAACCTTGAGATACTATACGTAGCCTAATATCTTCTTTCCTCAGTCATCTTGGTTTTTATCTATACGAAGAAAGCCCTCATAAGTGCTTGCAATCCTAGTAGGGCTAGCTACTTAGCTAAGTGTGGTTTGTGGTTACCTCATAATTTCCGTTTTCAGCCTGAGGTTCAATCTGAGTGATAAAACATTCAACAATAAGTTGAACCATTTACCTTGTCATTATTGGTGGTTTCTCTCACACTTGCTAACGATTCACATCATTAACCGGTAATCAAGTGGTTTCTACCATGTTCAACTTCGACACAATCAATCACATGGATAGATTTGTACTAGTTCAGGAAGCGGAAGTCAAGACCCTGGATCTAGTTTCTACCATCTAAGCTACAAGGAGTTTTGTAAATTCATGATACAATAGGGCTAGTTTTGTAAATTCATGATACCGTCTAGTAGGGCTAGCTACTTAGCTAAGTGTGGTTTGTGGTTACCTCATAATTTCCATTTTCAGCCTGAGGTTCAATCTGAGTGATAAAACATTCAGCAATAAGTTGCACCATTTACCTTGTCATTATTGGTGGTTTCTCTCACACTTGCTAACGATTCACATCATTAACCGGTAATCAAGTGGTTTCTACCATGTTCAACTTCGACACAATCAATCACATGGATAGATTTGTACTAGTTCAGGAAGCGGAAGTCAAGACCCTGGATCTAGTTTCTACCATCTAAGCTACAAGGAGTTTTGTAAATTCATGATACAATAGACTACTCATGACAGGCGGCTGCATCTATACTATGTATTTTTTTGATGTAAAATTGAAACCATATATGTACCATAAAATTTAGTTAGTTTTGATATGAGTACATGAATTCCTACCTCAACGATGATATATATGTGTGTGTGTGTGTGTGTGTTTTCATTGAATGTTTTTACAAGCTTTCAACCGGTGTCTCCAATCCAATTCTTGGAATGATAAAGCACTTCACTCTTTAGAATAACCTCATACTTCGCACTTTAGGGGGAAATCTGTTACATGTCATTTTGTCACCATGACATTTGACTATTCATATAGGTCTATCACCACTTATATCATGTTCCCTTCGAGGTCAAAAAAACTAATTTTCCTAAAACAAGTCTTGGAATTGGATAAAAGCTCTGTAAACCCTTAAAAGTCTACCTGCGTGGTTTTTCTAGCCTTTCCCTCCGCATGCATTGTTGTTCTATCCATAAACTGTGGAAAATCCCACACTTTTTTCCACTATTACCTGCACACCCCCGCGAAAATCAAATAAAATAAAAATGTGAATTCTAGAAGCCTAGTTGTTTGAATATTCTCCCAACTAGAAGCTTCTAGAGTCATGATCAGTTTGAGCTTTATCCCTCCACTCACGGAGTTTATCCCTTATTCCATGGAGCTCAAATCCCTTCATGAGAGGAATCCATCCCCCTCTTCATGGAACTGAAACTACCTTCATTTCCCTATAAATTGAGCTCAAGTTTCAGGTTGAAGGGGACACACATGGTAGATACCAATGTAATTAGAGACTAATATATACAGTTTCTAAGTTGAAGCAATTTCATAAGAGTGCATACTTTATACAATAGTGAGTTGTTATTGGCATGAGAATTATCACATCCTTGTGTCTATAACTCCATGCTAGTATTCAGAGAGGAAGGCTTATCAGACTGAAGGAGAAACGATTGTTTAGGACCACGGGAGAAATTTTTACAACATCAAGGGATCAGGTTGTAAGATTACTCTTTTTATTCAAGATAATACATATGGATCTCATTTTCTCATTCCTTTGTTTCTATTCTTATTGGAATAATATCAATACTTAGACTCCTTGATCACTAAGTTGGATTAGAATTTTATGATTATTATATGTTGCATATGCTTTGATCCTTTGTCTTTTCTTTTATTGCACCTCCTACTCATTGAAGAAACCACTTTGGAGTGATTGGAAAAAAGGCTACATAGAACATTTGGATTTCAAGGGAGGGGCGTGTCCTCTTTAATTTACTATTATAATCATGGAATGCAATTAATAGAGAGTAAAATGTTTTCAAATGGATCTTTGTTTATATTTACTCGCTGAGTACTAAGGAGATCACTCTTTTCTGAAAGAGGGATTAATCCACGTAATAATAATACAATGTATCATCATGGATTGATGAAAATTCTTATTGAATTTAATTTAAAAATCCTAGGAGATACTTGGGAATATTTCTTAATCCGAAATCATTTCCAATAAAGATAACAAGAGCAGGCTAGTAATAAAAAAGGAAAAAGAGGGAAAAAGAGAAAAGTTGAGAACCTTGTTGTGGATTAACAACCATCTCAAGCACAGTCAGAAGATGAAATTCCTATTTCAAAATTGTTTGGAAAAGTCAAGAAATAAATGGATAAAAATAAAGGAGGCAACATGTAGGGAAAAGGCAAAGACATATACATAGAGAGAAATAAAAAAACTCAAAATCCTCTACAGCCAGTAAGAAGAAGTTCTAGAATTAGAAAAATAGCCAAGAATCCACCTCCAGAAGTAACACAACTTGATTTGGAAAAAAATATTGAGGTACCATCACCTATTATTTCTTCTCCCACATGGGATCCAAGCGAAATAAATCCATAAATTGATCCATTTCAGCAATAAATATATGATTACAATGAGTCTTTAGAAGAAACAAATGCAAGAAAGACATCAAATATTTAGGAGCAACCTTCTAGTCCACAAGAACCTCTAGCAAATACTTTAAAACAAGAATTTTTTGAACTAGAGACACTAAATAGGCATATTAAGCAGGAAAATGAAAATATGAAGATGCATAATGAAATTGAGAAAACCATCTATGATAATTTTCTTCTACATTTTGGGTTATGGTTAGAAAATAAGAAGAAATTGAAAAACAAGAACATATATCTGAAGAGACAGGTCATAAATTTTAAGTATAAACTTTTAATGAGGAAACCAAGGGTAGGAGTGACTTCAAAGAAAGGAAAGAAGATAAAGTTAGATGTCCTAGTAGAAGTGTCAGAGCATATGTAATGATAAGGTGAATACGAAAAATGTTGAAGTTGCATGAGGACATGCAATGGTCTCTTAGTGGGGGTATGTTGATCCACGAGGTTGTCTCTATTTTTGACATCCATTTCACTACTTTTCCTTCCTAAAATGACAAAATCCATAAGCTCAATCAGTGTTGGTTTGCACATTTTCAGTCTAGAAAGGTATTTAAATGATCTCTCTTTTATATTTTAATGTTTCTTAGTATCTGAATAGATTTTTTATTTAGCTACAGAATTCATGCAGTTTTGTAGCTAATCTCCATTTCTGCAACTACCGACATTGTTTAATAGGTTCCGAAGAAGGAATAGAGGAGCGAAGTACATGGGAAGTTTGGAAATGTTCCACTCATGGATTTTATCATAGTTACCTGTCCAAAATCAAGAAGGATATCGCCTAAAATCACAGTCAAAGGGTCAGTCAAAGCAGAGGGCTGAGACAAGCGAGCGAGAAGTCGAAAGCTTCACGATTTTCTCTCCACATAACAAATCATGTAATCTATGAAGATTGCATTTATGTTTAGATTTATATTCCTAGTTTAATTATTCTTTTTAGGTGATATCACCTCAAACAATCAATTCAACTCTATTATAAATACCAGGCTGTATAAACCGGAAGTAAGCTTGATTTTTTATTGTAATACTAGCATACATTAAAATTCTTTTTTTATCAATTCATGGAGAATTCATGTTCAGAATCACTGATGCGTAAGTCGATGAAAGTGAATTTAGAGCCATTCTGTTGTAGAGGCCCCCTACACATAAGAGGTTTAGTATTTTAATCTTCTGTTATTTCATAGTTTAATTCTTCATTCTTTCCGCATAGTTAATTATTATGTTTTCTGCATAGTAAATGTTTTGTTGCTTTTCTCTCCTTAAACATATCGATATCATAATTTTGTTAGCATTTTCATTTCATATAATGAAACCTTTCTTTCATTCTCTTGCACAATAAATACATGTTTCATTTTTCATTTTATAGATGAGATATGCATTCTAGTTTTGCAGAGTAGATACATGCTCTATTTTCCTTCCTCATTTCAAATAGTTTATGAATTTCCTTAGCATAGTTACTTACATTTAGTAATGTTGGTTTGATGTTTATATTTGTAGAACTTAGATTAAAATAGATTATTTTCTTCATCATTGAACAAAATTAGAGTTGATTCAGTTAGATATTTTGTTTCCATAAAATTCATTTAGATATTTCATTTTGTAGATTAAATATAGTTTTAATATATTGAGCTAGACTTAGATATAGTGGACTCGTGTTTTTTTTAGATTTAGAGATGATTTAATTAGATGTTTTATTCTTTAATTAAATAGATTTAGAAGTAATTTAGATATATGTTTTAGGGATAACCTTATCATAGTTGCCAGCATAGATTATTCTGACATAGTTTAAGATTTATCACTTGGATTGATTTATTCTCATGCAATATAAATCTATCACAGATTAATTTTCTTTCTTAGATAAGCATTCCTTTTTCTTCCTTCTTGTAAATTTTATCTTTCAATCATTATTTAAGATTGATCTATAGATTAAATTCCTTTCTTAGATTAATATTAAACATTTCATTTTCTTCCTTCTTAGTTTTATTTTTCAAGCATTAAAATTCTTCTTTAGGTGCAGTTACTTTCTTGACTTCTCATAAAAAATACAAAACATATATTAAAAAAAAATATTAAAATGTCTTCTTGTTTCTAGTTACCTTGTAGATAATCATTCATCTTTAGATAAGCTAAAAATTGAATTCTCATTATAGTTTTGATAGTTAAATTTAGACTTCATCATTTCTTAGCTTCTAAATTTCATTTTAAACAATCAAGATAAATACAAAATCCAAACAAACACATAAAATCAACACAACGAATTAAGAAAGAAAAGGCTTCTAGCGTATATAATGTACCTGCAATTCATAAGATTACTAACTCTGGTTGATAATTTATGATAGAAATTTAAGACATTAAATTGACTAAACACTAATGCACCGTGTACATTTCATGGTTTGATGAATTCCATTTTCAAACACTTCCTTAGAAAATTTGTGTTAGTATTTTTTGATGATATACTAATCTAAAACAAGTATTGGAAAGGTCATGTTCAAGATGATAATAGGGTGCTCAAACTATTGGAGGAGAAACAATTATCTGCAAAAACCTCCAATTTTGTCTTTTGAGTACAAGAGGTGGAATATCTGGGTCATATTGTATCTCATGAGGGTGTTAAGGTAGACCCTAAAAAAATTAAATCCATTAAATAATGGAAAATCACCACAACCATAAATCATATGCAAGGATTTATCAGGTTGATATGGTATTATTGCAAGTTTGTTAATAATTGTGGGAGAATAACAACACCTCTAACAATATTCCTAAACGAAGATGCATTTATTTGGCTCGAGAAACAACTAAGGCATTTGAGCATCTTAAAGATGAAATGTGCTAAGCATCGGTCTTAGCTACACCAAAATTCACAAAAACCTTTATTGTGGAATGTGATGTCTTAGGAAATTGAATTTTTGTTGTTTTAATGCAAGAAGGAAGACCCATTGCTTTTGAAATCTATCCAATCAAATGAGAGTATTTACAAAAACCTATTTATCATAATTAAATGTTAAAAAGACTACACACACTTAAGAAATGAAGACCTTACCTAATGGGAATAAAATTTAAAGGAAAATTGGATCATGATAGTATTAAAAACTTTTTAGAACAAATATTATCTTTCAAAGAGTAGAAAAAATGGGTCTCAAATATGTTGGGTTATGACTTTGAAATCATATAGAAAAAAGGGAAGAAAAATGTTGTTGCAGATGCACTCTCAAGAAAGGATGAGGATGTGGAAGCATTTCTTTGTGTCATTTCTATTATCCAACCAGATTGGATAACTGAAAGAAGTGGGTGAATGGAATAATGACAAAGAAGTGTGGGCACTCATTCAAAATTGCAGCAAGATCCTAATACATCTGATACATTTTGCTGGAAAAATGATTTATTAGGGTACAAAGATCACTTATATCTTTGTAAGGATTCGCAACTAAAACAAAATATTCTTTTAGAATTTCACACCTCTCCCTTATGAGGGCACTCATAATTTTTAAAAACATACCAGAGGGTTAAGAAAGATGTTTTTGGTATGGACTTAAATCTTATATTCAAAATTTTGTGGTGGATTGTTTGGTTTGTAAACAAAATAAAGTTGAGACAATTGAGACATGGGTTCTATTACAACCTTTATCGATTCCAATTCAACGTTGGGAGGAAGTTCAAGAGATTTTATCATAGGTTTACCCAAGTCTAAAGGAAAGAGTGTCATCATGGTGGTAGTTGATAGACTTACCAATTATGAACACTTTTATGCATTATCACATCCATTTAAATCCAGTATAGTTGCTATTGCATTTATGGAAATAATTCAAAATTTGTTGATTAGTGGTTGTCATTGATGTCAACCCAAACAACACCAGGGGCCACCCCGATCTTGCATGGGAATTTTTACCTACCAAATTACTATATTCTGGGTCAAGAATATTTACTATGGTTTCTACTTTTCGAGATGTTTCCATTGATATATGGCACACCATGCAATTCTTCGCGGTTTTAGAGATATTCATGTTTGAAGTTTGTAACCCTAGTTAGTGGGCTTACACCCCATGGGGTTGTGACATGGGTCATTGAAAAGTCAATAATTAATAATTTTTAAGCTCATAAAATCCATCCCATGTTCACTTTTTGAAGTTCCTCTCAACCTAAGCATTTATCTAAATTGCGATCCTCATCTCCTCCTCTTGTAGGGATTTTTCTACCTGAAATAGGTCTCGTGGAATTTTCACTATAACTTTTTATACGAAGGTTCTGAAGCTGAAATTTTTATGAGGCAAAGCCAAAATCCTGAGGAAGCTCCTCTAACTATTTCATATCACCATGCACAATATTTATTGAGTTATGATCTGTGGAAGTCAGTGTTTTTGCAGGCTCCTAAACTTCATCTCAAATAACTGACCTTGGTAACATCGTCATAACTCTCTCTCTGAGTATCAAATTGGAATTTATAAAATGTGATAGATAGTGCATGGATTGTAGTTTTCGATGTATCAATTTTGGATCCGAATGAAGAAACATGACACCTAGCACACCATACAAATTTTTTCTACTGAACTAATCCATAATTAGGGCATTGTTAGAGATTGGGCATAACTCTCACTTGAAGAATCCAAATTGGGTCAGACTTATGGCATTCAAAAGAAGACTCAGAGAGCTACTACAGGAACTAAAATCACATATTGGGGATTGGAAATAACAAAGATAGACCGGATTAAATATCAAGCTCGTAGAAGGAAATAAAATGCTAGATCATGTATTTTCAAGGGTTGCAAAGGACCAGAATTTATAGGGCAGCAAAGCAAAGAAAGGTGCAGCAGAGGGTAGTATGTTAAGAACAACAATCAAGGTGCACAACAACAGCAATAATTTCACCACATGAAGTCTTCAAGTGGGAAGCACTGCATACAATCATTGTAAAGGTATCATTGTACTAAGTCACTTGAAATGCATCATTGTAAAAATTGTACAAGTGACTATCTGCCAAGAGTTGAAGAGGCACTGTCGGGAGGTCTAGGATCATCATTAGGTGGTTGTGTCATAGTTGGGTTATGTTCTAGTGTGTCTTCTTCTTCTACATCATTCTATATCATTGTAAAGTGGACCATTTTCCCTAGTACGAGAGTCCATTCTTGTTTTATTCTTCTATAGGGTGGTAGGGTGGTGCTAGGGTGAGTTCTAGCTCATTGGGTGTTGGGGAATCCGTTCGATTGACTACTGAATAATATTGGGCGTTGGAGCATATATCTAGGGGGAGCTGGAGAAGAATGATTTTATAGAATCTAGGAAGTTGGAGCTTTATTTTCAATTGGAGTTGAACATTAAAGAATTATTACAAAATAATTCAAGTGTTTTTTTGTCCCGGAGTGGGTTTCCACCTTAAAAACTGTGTTCATTTGTGTTCCTTTTTTTTACTTATATCATTGTACAAACACTGATAATAATTGAATATTAACTAATGCAATGAGAGGAAGACTGATTCACACCCCCTCTTAGTATTTCCAACAATTGATTTCTGAGATTGGTTCCCTCAATAGGAGTTCAACATCTGGAAGGAGGTCATGGAGGATACCAAGAATGGTGTACCTTTTTTCAATGAAAATAATTATGCACTCTCGAGAGGAAGAATGGAGATCTATCTCTTGGCACAAGGTTACGAAGTATGGGAAACTGTTCAAATTGGCTTTGCACCAACCACAAATGAACAAGGTAAGAAGAATTTGGTAAATGAAGCAAAAACAAAGAATATTATTATTAGTGGACTTATTGAAACTTCTTCTCATAACGTGTTGGGTTTTTAAACCGCCAAAAATGTATGGGAGAAGCTTGAGAATACAAATTTAGGTGATTCAAATGTCAAATAAGCAAAGCTTCAAATCTATAGAGAAAAATTTGAGCAACTCAAAATGAAAGAAGATGGAAACATTGCTACATACTTCCAATAAGTTGATGAAATAACCAACACTCTAGAAGGACTCGAAGAGCCAGTTGACGAGAAGAATATTATATGAAATATTCTTAGAACGTTACTAGGGAGATTCAACCCAAACGTATCGGTCTTAGAATATAGTGCAAATCTATACAAACTCAGCAAAGAGGAATTACATGGAACTTTTCTCATAGCATATGAAATGAGAATTGATGAATAAGAGTGTACTTCACATCTAGAAACTATTTTTTTTGCATCTAACAAAACCAATAAGGAAAAAAAACCTTCAATTGAAAAGACATGCACCTGCAAGTGTGAAGAAAATGGAGATGATCAAGAAGGTCTTTCAGATGAAGGATATTCTTACTTTACGAGAAAACTAAAAATTGGTATGGAAAAATTCAAAGGTAAACTTCCATTGATACGTTTCAAATGTGGTGAGGTTGGTAATTTCACAGCCAAATGTCTGAACAGAAGTGATGGCCACTCAAAAGGAAAGAAATACTTTAAGAAATTCCACAAGAAAAGTAAAAAGAAAGGATAAAAAAGGAACTTTCTCTCTAAAAGAGATAGCTCATCATTCGATGAAGACAGTGACAACGAATAAGAAGCAAATGAGAGAGTATTTTTTATGGCCAGGCATAATAAATAAGAGGTATCAAACAACGAAGAAGAAGGGTTGACCATAGAATAATTTTCTGAGGCAATCAGGGTTATAAAAGAGATCAAGGATGAGAAGATCCATTCCAATACTCTTGAAGAACAAGCTCAAGGCCTCAAAATTGAAGTTGAAGAACACAAATGTATTGAAGATTCACTTCAAAATAAGTTGGAAGAAAGAAAAAAATAAAGGGAAGCATTAGAAGCCGAAGTATTCTCGCTGCATAAGGAAGTGAAGAAGGGAAAAATTGTCCAAAACTATCCCAACAACTTAAGGGCATTGGAAGAACTCATCAACAATCAATGATCTTACAATGACATAAATGGCCTCAGTTACAAATAAGAAGAGTTATAACCTTCTACAAAAAAATACAATGAACCTATGAGATCTGACAGGCATGTAGACTTCATTGGACAATATTTGCAAGAACATCCTTGGAAGACGATTCCTCGATGAAGATTTCTATCCAGGTACCAACATATTTTTCATGGATAGTGTTATTCATGTGGAAAATTTAATTATAAAGATGTAGAATGTCGCACGTACCTTAGGAACCAATACAATTCCAAAATATCCTTCAAATATGAACCTCCCAGGGCTCAACGAAACATCAATGGATTTGAACATTTAAGAAATAATATGGAATGTTACAAATGTCAGAACTTTGGACACATAGCTAGAGACTGCAGACTTGAAAATCCTCCAGAAGAATCTTTGAAGCCACAGAACGAGTGAACATGGAAGAACAAGAAGATTGATAGTTTTGCTCTCACTCTCAAGGCTCAAAACAACAAATATGTCTGGTATGTTGATAACAGTTGCTTGTAATATTCTCAAATGGAAAACGTAGGAGTATAGTGCACAAAAATGGAAATAACAGTGTAAATCAACACATCAACAATGGAGACCAATATGGGGCCATAAAATTATATTAAAAGAACAACAAATCAATACAAAATAGTGAGGAACAAGTCATATGATATGAAGAAACAAGTCTCCCGCAAGCAATCACTCCATAAGTGAGATGCTACTACAATCAAAAATGTCGGAGAGCTACTACAAAGTAGTCATAACATGCATAACTAGAGATGGAGATCATAAAATGATACAAATATAATGATATATGCCTCAATAGATCCTATACAAACAGATATAGGCACTATATCACCTTTCCAAGATAACCCAAGATGGTTTCCAGAAAATGCATACAATATGAAAATGTAAACTACAACCCCAGTGCTGAAGGTTTTCTGCAACAACAGAAATGAGAAGATATGGCTGAAGTTGATGTATAATGATTTAGCTCTTCTCCAATAGATCCTTCAGCTGAAAGGATGTCCCCTTCACTAAAGAAATCACCTCCCAAATCAGATACTGCAACCACTCCTACAACTCCTCCCTAAAATAAAGCAGATCTGGACTAAAAATGCATTGTATGGGATAAAACATCCTTGGCCTGATGCCACATATGTCAATAAATCTCAAGGGGCTTCTTTACTAGCCTTCCAATGGAAGGAATCCTTCCTCCACTGCAAAAATAGCTCAGAAAACACCCAATACAATCCCCCACTGCTGCACCCTGCAACACAGCACAACTCTAAGCAGAAATTGCGTTGTTGAAGAAATTTGAAGCTTATCCCGATGCCTGAATGTGGAAATGTAGTGCAATACTCTTCCTAGAGGCTCCTCAAGGAAAGAGGTGTGATTCCCACTCAGGAACACCCTGTGCTAAACAACACTACAATCTTAGCTAAACAGTTAAAGAGAGAAACAAGTCTAAACATACCATCAAAAAAATAATAATCCAATCATCCCCACAATGGCTGCCATCCTCTTCCTTATATTCTTGGTGAGCTTCCTCACCTTGGGCCCCACTCATTAAAGCCACTACTTCCATGCATGGAATCTCCCTCCAAAACTTCACTACTACTCAATGAATGCCACTGCTTCCATAACAGTGATGTTTGATTTGGTAAAGGTTGACCCAATCTTCCTGCTCCAACCTCTTTTCACACATAAATTTCTTCAATCTAGCCTTTCTATGACCTCCTTTCACATTAGGATTTTTTTCACTCCTACTAAGGATATTTATGGGTCTCAGAGAGCAACAAGTCTAAACAGACCATCAAAAAAATAATAATCCAATCATCCCCACAATGGCTACCATCCTCTTCCTTATATTCTTGGTGAGCTTCCTCACCTTAGGCCCCACTCATTAAAGCCACTACTTCCATGCATGGAATCTCCCTCCAAAACTGCACTACCCCTCAATGAATTCCACTGCTTCCATACCAGTGATGTTTGATTTGGTAAAGGTTGACCCAGTCTTCCTGCTCCAACCTCTTTTCACACATAAATGTCTTCAATCTAGCCTTTAGATGGCCTCCTTTCACATTAGGAGTTTTTTCACTCCTACTAAGGATATTTATGGGTCTCCATACCATTTTATTCCTCCAACTAAGATAAAAATAAAAATTTAATATTGCAATTAACTGTGTTCTAATTTAGGAATATTACAGTCCTCCCCTCCCAAATGTTGCTTTTCCTCAAGAAACTGCTAGGATAGAAATAAAGAGCCTCTCCTCTTCCTCCTGTAGCATCCTCATATGATAAGTTCCTCCAATGAGCAAGATTCCCTCTCATCAATATATCCCCTAGTTGCTCCTCCCAATTGTATAAGTAAGCCGTTCTTGGAAAATCCAAATGGCTTCCATCATGAAGAAGTGGAATATCCATGGAGGCAACTATATGTGGTCTAGAGGCCTTCTTGAGGAATGGGATCATAAGATCATTGGGAACCTTCATTCTCATGTGAAGCTCCAAACACCAAGCTATCATCCACACAAAGTGAGTCACCCTTCAAAATGGAAACTCATGAAAAATCTCATCCACGTTTGTTTCTTGCAATGTAGGTGGGTTGCATATCTAAACATGATAGACCAAATGGCCTACCCCATGTTGTCTCTCTCTCCACTTATGGAAAGTGTAGAGTTGTTGCAAAATTTGTGATGCAATAATGTTGACCTCAAGAGACAAAAGGACAACTGGATCTTGAAAGACCCCTTCTCTAGTATCATGAACCTTGCTAGCCCAAGCCATTCCATACAAGGTGAATAACAAATCATCACCATATGGCATCCAAAGTAGAAATACATTGAGTGTTATATGTAATTTTGGATGGTACCAATCGTTTCTCTAGTGGATACAACACAATTTTTGTAACTGATGTTTCAGATCATCATGTGGCAAGTTGTCTTTCAACAAATTGCTAGTTGTGCATGTTTTCTCATGTACTAGGAAGTAGTAAATGGCATTATATATCAGCTGATCATAACAAGAATAACACAACACCTACCCAATCCCATTCATGAAATGGCTTCCTCTATCACTGATATGGGTCTTAGAAAGACCATGAATCCAAAATAAAAAATTTCCCTCTTGTGGAGCAATGCACTGCACATATATGGTAAGAGAATGAAAATACCTTATGAAATGATCAATAAGTTCAAAAATACATGTTGAACCTCAAAATTGTGCTTTCTTTCATCTTACTTTACCTCATTTTCCTTTGTCCATTGCTACCCTAGACCCAATTGATCAATGAATTTAGTTAAAATTAGTTTTAGAATGATTAACATGACTGACTTGCTAAGTTTTATGATTTTTTTCATTATAATGCATTTTGACCTGAACTAGCTGCAGAATGCAGACATTCCGTAGCTAACCGGCGATTCTGCAGCTGTCTTCACGTTTGAGTATGTTCCAGGTGGCCTCTCAAGAAAAACCGCATATGGGCATATTCCACGTCATGTCTACATGGTGGGTATCACCATGAAGGAAGAAACGAATTCTGGGTATGGTTTTGGAACGTGGGAACACATTTAGGAAAGCAGACTTCTATTAGGACTGTCTCAGTCCAGATGTCTTTTTCCTTTTTACGCAGCCACTTCAAGAGTCCTAATTTGATTTCGATAAGGAAAGACAATGTTCCTGAAATTGTTGCAAGTCTTGTTATGTGCATTTGTTATATAAACACTTGGGAAACCGAGAGTTAGGCTAGATTTTATTCCAGATTTTGCTTAGATTCTGTGCTACATTTCTGAAGACGCAGAGTGCTCTGTTTAAGTTATTTCATCTTTAATGAAGCAGACAGTGTTGTTTTGAAAGTGTTGATTTGATTTGGAGTTAGATTCCGTCAGGTGGTAGAGGGCCCCTGCCTCTTGCACGAATTTATTTGCGTAATTTAGATAAGTATTCTAGCCGCCTTTACGTTTTTGAATTTGAATTAGTAGTTGTTTTCATTAGCTACTGTGGTTATACTCATTCTAAAAACTCTTCCAAAAGAAGAAGCTTTTCCAAAAGATTATAATGATGAATGGGAAATGGCTATACTGTTGTAGGATTAGAAGTTGAATTCGTAGTTGCTTTTATTAGTTACTGTAGTTATACTCATTCTAACTCTTCCAAAAGAAGAAGCTCTTCCAAAAGATTATAATGATGAATGGGAAATGGCTATAGTATGGTAGGATTTAATTGTAGTCTCTTTTATTCACCATCATAGTGATACTTATGCTCAGCACTCTTCCAAAAGAAGAAGCTCTTCCAAAAAATCCTTATAGTGTCTTAAGCATGATTTTGATCTTGAACGTTTTAGTTGTGTGTTTTCACTAAGTACCATAATTGTTCTTGCTCTTAAACGCTTGTCAAAAATATCATAATGATGGGTAGGAGATGGCTATGATATCTTAGTTTTTCATTGCTTTCAGTCTTTATGTTTGCATTTGCATTCAATTACACAGTCAGGATTGTTCTAAAAACTCTTCCAAAAGAAGGAACTCTTCCAAAATACCAATCATGATGGACAAACAGACTGTATAATTCCATAGAATAATGCATGATAGCATAGTTAGGATACTCCGGAGTTTAATTGCACTTAACTCATGCTTAGTTGTTCTATTTTGAGTTTGATAATGACTTGTAGTTCAGCATTGTTTTAGATTAGTGACATTTTAAGTTCAGTTTTAGTTCAACTCATTGCATTTGCACTTCACATTCAGACTGTCATTCACTGCACATTAGATTACTTCAGTTGTTAAACTTAATAGAACAGCCTTCATTATTCACAAACCTCTTCTTGCTCTAAAATCTATAATTGCTTCATAACTACATGAACAGAAGACAATATCATTTTAAGGCCTGAAATACCTCTGCAATTTCCTTATCACTTCATAAACAGAACCCTCCCTCAAAAGACTACTTTGAAAAGAAATCAAAATCAATAACTCTTGAGTAAGGTTTTGTGACATTCAATTAAATTGCAGAATAGAGTTAGGAACTAGTCCTAGAATAGAAGATCTTATGATGGTATAAATGTTTTATTCCAAATTTGCTTCAACAAATCTCTAATCAAGGATGAAATGTTGCATCATTATAAGTTATTTGTTTAAACTGTTTAGTTAGGAGGATTTGCATATTTAGTTGATCATTTCTCAAGTTGAGTTTATGTTTTGAATCATTTGTTTAAAATTCATTATCAAGCTTTGCTTTTGCTTAGTCATAGTTTAGATTTGATTCTGCTTTAGTGTTTGCAATTGCATTTGACATTTGTCATCAACTAATTAGGCTTCACTTTGTTTTTAATCATTAGTTCCTTTCCATTAGCTTTCTAGTCATCTTTCTTATGAACATAAAACCACCAAAAGACCAAAAACATCATAAATCATTAAAAAAGACTAAAAACATCACAAAACACTAAATACAACGAAGTAGGAAGAGGTTACTTAGGCACATATGGTGCACTTCACTTCAACAGTTTACCAACCCTGGTTGACAATTAAATGAACTCAATTTAGGAGACTAGGTTGAGACCAAACATTTTGGCGCCGTTGTCGGGGAAGTGAAAACTAGGTAACCTTTGTTTCTTAGCATCCAAAAACAATTATATGCATAGGGAGAGAGATTCAAGGGGAAGATTTATAAGTAGCAGAGGCAGAAGTTTGATTTCTAGAACACCACTTGTTTCATCTAGATCCAGAGCTAGTACACCTTCAACTCATACCCATATTCCATCCTCTCTTGATCCTGGACTTCTAGAAGATCTAAGGTCAACTATTCCATTAGAGAAACCTTCCACTTCATCCATTGAACCTGCCATAGAAGAAGATCTAAAAACTCCTGTTAGAGACACAAACCTTTCCACTTCCACAGGAGAGTCAACCATGGCAGAAGAAGGAGGAGGAGGAGTTTTTAATGGAGAAAACACACTATTTGGAGGTAGAGGTAGAGGTAGAGGAGAAGGAGGTAGAGGTGCAAATGGAGGAAGAGGTAGAATAGGAAGCTCTTTTGGGTTCCCTATAATTGATGAAGAAACTAATACAACCATGAAAAAAATTTCACCCTCTGTCCTTCCAAACTTCTATGGACTTAAAACTGAAGATCCAGAAACCTTCTTATTCGAATTTGAAGTGCTGTCTAGAACTTATACTACTTACAAGATGCTCAAAAACTGAAATTATTTCCTTCAACTTTGAAGGGAGCAGCATTGAAGTGGTTTATGAGTCTAATCAGTAGTTCTATTAGAACATGGGAAGACATGAAACAAGCATTTCTAGAGAGATATTTGGATTATTGTATGTCGGTTAATCATAAGGAAGAAGTGTTCAAGATGTTACAAAAAGAAGATGAAAACTTAGAAGATTTGTTGGAAAGATTTAAATACAACATAAAAAGGGCACAAATGGAAAACCTAGATCAAGACACTTTAAAAGCTCTTTTGTTGAAAACAATTAGGGATGAATGGTTGGATATACTTAACATGATGGGAAAAGGGGATATATCACAACTCACATTACCTGAAATATTTGAGTTATGTATCAACCTTTCAAGAGGGAAATCTAAAACTGTCAAAGGTCCAAGAGATCCTACTCTTGCAAGGGAAAGTAAGTCTGCTTCTGGGACAGTAAGTAGATCAGAAATAGGTCACATGCTTGATGATTTTAAATCTGACATCTTAGGGAGTCTTAGTGAACAAATAGACACCCTCAAGATACAAAACAAGCAAAAGGCTGAATCTGATGCCTTGGCAATTTTTTGTCCCAAATGTAGGAAGAAACATGCCTTGAGAGAGTGCCCTTTGGATGTAAAAGTTGTAGAAACCTGTGTTATTTGTTCTGAGAAACATGAGACCAAGAATTGTCCTTCTCTTCCTAGTCTCAAGGCTGTTTTTCAAGAAGAAACTCCTACAGACTCCACAGAATCTCTTAACTTTGTATCTAGAAGACCTTGGCAGGGATCTCAGACACAAGGATTACATGATCAAATGTATAATCAACCTCCACCTTGGAATTCTTGGCAGCAACCTTGGCCCCAATTTCAAAATCAATCTCAAGCTTGGGCACAAGGATCACAAAGTCCCTATGGAAGATACTCTCCATACTATCAGTATCCACCATCCTATCCACCATATCCACATTTTTATCCTCAAAATCCTCAACAAAATTTTCTTCAAAATCTTCAACAAATTTTTCAACAAAATCCTCAACAACATCATCAGAACCAACCACATCAAAATCAACCACTTTCATTATCATTCCCTCAAAAATCAAATCAATTGCCTGCTCAACCCATACCAAACCCCAATAATAAGAACCCTCAGAATACATACATGATAGAAGGCCAACAGTTTCCAACTTATTTAATTACTCCTCTAGACCTTAGTGATGTTCAACTTAGGTCTGGAAGGATACTTGAA